>JACWES010000014.1:436076-446466 GCA_025688845.1 Cucumis hystrix
GGCTTGAGTTAGTAAAAGATTATGACTGTGAGATATTGTATCATCCTAGTAAGGCGAATGTGGTAGCTGATGCTCTTAGTAGAAAAGTATCACATTCAGCAGCACTTGTTACTAGATAGGCCCCATTACATCAAGACTTTGAGAGAGCTGAGATTGCAGTATCAGTAGGGACAATTACCTTGCAGTTAGCTTAGTTAACAATGCAACCAACTTTGAGGCAGAAGATTATTGTTACTCAGGATAATGATCCTTATTTGGTTGAAAAGCGTCACCTTGTAAAAACAGGGCAAGCTGATGAGTTCTCCATATCCTCTGATGGTGGGCTTTTGTTTGAGAGGCATTTGTGTGTGCCAGCAGACATTGCAGTTAAGGCTGATATGTTGAATGAAGCTCATAGTTCTCCATTTTCCATGCATCCAGGTAACACAAAAATGTATCAGGATCTGAAGCGAGTTTATTGGTGGCGTAATATGAAGAGGAAAGTGACAGACTTTGTTAGTAAGTGCTTGGTGTGCCAGCAGGTTAAAGCACCAAGACAGAAACCAGGAGGTTTGTTGCATCCTTTGAGTGTGCCAGAGTAGAAGTGGGAGAATGTGTCTTTGAATTTTATTAGGGGACTGCCTAGAACCCTGAAGGGTTACATAATTATTTAGGTTGTTGTCGACATGCTTATGAAATTGGAACATTTCGTTTTAGGGAAATCCACTTATACTGCTAGTAAGTGGGCACAATTATATTTGACTGTGATTGTGAGACTGCATGGAGTGTCAGTATCAATTATATCGCACATGTTACAAAAATTATTTTACTCAACTGTTATTAAATTTTCATACCTTCTTCAAACACATCCTTTCATCACATCATTCTAGTGTACAATAAATCCTATGCATTTGTAAATCTTATGCATTTTAAAAATTGGAAAGCACAAGAAAATCGTATAAGTCACAGTCTCAATTGCAATTTTTAAAACCTTTGAAATTTGGGAATATTTTATAAGAGAAACCACTCACAGTCACTGTCAACTAGCTCCTCAACCTAGCTTCCTTGGCACTTCGTCGGACTCGGGATTGTTTGGGTCTCAGGAATCCTCAGAAAATTTTCTAATTTTCTTTTAAGTGAGTTCGAAATAAAAGCAACTCCAAACTGGTTTGGATTCTTCTATTTATAGGTCTCTCCAGTGAGTTTTTCCCATGCTAAAATGATTACTTTTTTCGGCAGCGAAAAATAGTCCAATCTCAAAACACCACGTGTATCTGTCCAACTATTATCCTAAATTTGGATTGGACGACGAGCTCCAATTAATGGCCGACCTACTGACATCAAGATCACATTATCGTTCTAGGCGTACCCTAGACTTGCCCAAATGCCCACCACGTACTTTCCTCGCGTAGTGACCTTTCATCACATAATTCTTTCACGAAGCTCATTCTACTATGAGCAATATCTTTGCACAGTACTCTTTCTGTGATACGCGATCGGGGGCCTCACAGAAGAATACGACCAACCCATAATGGTACGATTGAAATGTTGCAAATTCCATATTGAGAAATTGGTTGAGTTCGAGCTATATCTAGAAATTTAGAAGGAGGAGGAATGGTACCTTAAATGTATCATTCAACACCATGAGCAATAATGAGGTTCAGTAATTGATTCTTCCAAAGTGGTAGTTTGAACCAGTAAGTTGGATAGTGAGTGTTTGATTCAAAAGGGGAAAATTTTTTGGTTAGGGATTTGAGCTGGCAAATAGGGTATGGGTTGTGGGTAGGTAGGATATGGATTAAACAGAGGAATTGAGAGGTTGAGGGAAATGGATAGGTGGTCGGTTGAGGGGAAGGAAAAGAAGTTATTGCCAGAATACAACCCTCGTCGATTCGCTCAGAAAGAGGGAAGGTCCATAAGGGTTTGGGAAAGTATTAGGGGTTTGAGGAGAACAAATTGGACGGATGTTTGGATTTTAATTGTGTATTTGAGTATGACTCATGACAGATGGAACTGATGTGGTAGGATTTAGAGTGACTAGAGATTATCAAAATCAAAATAAGTGTAAGGGTATTTTTGGAAGTGATTTTGAGATGATCAACACCACTTTTTCTCATTCTTGTTTTAAATGATGATGTTTGACAAGAACTAAAGTTAATTTTAGAAAAATATAAAATCATTTCAAATTGATTTTGAAAGAATTAGGTAATAGGTGATTTCCAACCAATTACTCCCAAAATGGTTATCAATTTTTGTGTAACAAAAAATAAAAGCAGAGGAAGCCATAATTGTATTTTATAAATTCCAGATTTGCCCTTATTGGTTTTGAATTTCATGTTAGACAATCTTCTTTGTATTATTACTTCTCCTTCTTCATATTTCCATGTCTTCTTGTTCGTGATTTCTTCATCTCTTCCAGATTTTGTTCCTTCTTTGTCATTTCTCATCTTTGACATCATCTCCTTATTCTTTTTTCATTATCATGTATTGTGTTCTTGTATTTTTATTTACTGATATCGTGTACGAAGATCATGTAATCTTTTAGATTTGGTACAAGATCGTGTACCAAAATCATTGTTTAGATCTGGTACAAGATCATGTATTAAGATCGTTTTACCAAGATCTAAACGACTGTGAATGATCATGTACCAAGCTTTTTGAGAATATTTGTGTTATTTCAAACTTGTTGTATAGGGTGTAAATATATGAAATTCTTTAGTATCAACCATAAATTTTATTATTTAAAAATCTTTTTTTTTTTGACAAAATTAACTTTATGGAGATATTTTTTTGTAAAGTGAATACCCAAGTATGGCTTCTAAACACCCCTTAAATCGTGAACATTGTTGTCCCAAAATGACGAGAATTTGTGTTATTGCAGCAATGGCTTTCTAGCTTCCACTCTGTTAATCACTTCTCAATGGATCCCCCAACCTCCTACCGTAGTCGTCGAACCACCAACAAATCTGACCTCTACTCCACAGTGGTCATCCATTCCAATTCCGATTCCGACTCCGACAACAACCCCGACCATCGGAATCCTCACCGTCGACCAAGGCCACCGACCGAAGGACAAGACCTTTACGCCACAATGCTCTACAAGGATGTTGATAAGCCTCGCGATGAAGACGATGACGATGATTCTTCTCTCCCTCCTCTCCTCAAACGCCTTCCCAAGGATTTCGGCGGTGGAGCCCCAATTGGCTACGAGGATGACGATGCTTTTGATTTTGATCACGATACTGAAGACTTCGGTACCATGATCGTCAAGACGGATAGGAATCGTCCTCGTAATCGCTCTGTGTCTTCCTCAGTTTCTACCAATCCTCGAACTTCGCCGTTACCGTTTGTGAACTTTCAGCAGGGGAGCCCCGGGAAGAGAGGTGGTAGTGATGAAGTCGAGGATAGTGAGGAGGAAGATGATGGTGATGGATATTCTACGTTTGTGGTGAGGTCGACGGCGAGGTCGCGGAACAGAGAATCGGTTAGTGGGACTGTTGTTCGAAGGACTGGTGGTAGTCGCAGTGGTTCCAGAGATGGAGGCGAAGGACTTGATGGGTCCACGATGGGCAGAGCGGTGGCGAGTATGCAAGGTATGGGAGAGTTAGGGTTTGGGAAACAGAGGAAGGGGAATGGATCACCGAGGAGTGAGGAGGGTGGTGGTCGGATACGCAGTAAGGTATCGTCGAGTTCGATTCCAGAAAGCATCACCAGGGAAGATCCACATTCTAAGTATGAATTGCTCAATGAACTTGGTAAGCTCTTGTTTACATGCTAAACAATGATATTTGTTGTCAACGAAATGCATTCGTATAATCTGAAAGGTACTGGAGATGTTGAACATTGCTGGCTCACGTTAATTGTTTTGCAGGAAAGGGGTCCTATGGGGCTGTATATAAAGCAAGAGATATTAAGACCTCTGAGCTGGTTGCTATCAAGGTCATTTCTTTGTGTGAAGGGGTAAGGCTTTCTGATTCCATTGGCTTATGTTTAGTCATTGATCTCTGAATTGTTTTTAAGTGGAAATATATTTTGAGTTTCTTTGTAGGAGGAAGGATATGAAGAAATTCGTGGTGAAATTGAGATGTTGCAGCAATGCAGTCATCCAAATGTTGTCCGCTATCTTGGGAGCTATCAAGGAGAAGAGTATCTATGGGTACAACAAATTAGTTGTCCTTAGAAACTTATGAATCCATTTCCATGAGTTAGAATTTATTATATTAAAGTGAATATACTTCATTGTATCTTTCTGATATCTTTTCAGATTTACAAGTCTTTATTTCTTGGCAGATAGTAATGGAGTACTGTGGGGGTGGCAGTGTTGCTGACTTGATGAATGTTACCGAGGAAGCTTTAGAGGAATATCAGATTGCATATATCTGTAGGGAGGCACTGAAGGTGAGATTTTCAACCACTTGGCTGCCTTAAGACATTGTGCTTGCACAAACACGTTTATTTACTATTTAATATGGACTCCAGTACTGGTATCTTTTTGTTTATGTTTGCATAAGGAAAAAATTTTCCTGGCTTTCTTAAATCAAGCTCGCTTGGAGAAAACCATTCAAATGCAAAAAAAATGAAACTAAATTTCTTGTCAATCAGACGTTTCCTCTCTCTTTTTGTTTTTCCTTCCTCTCTCTCTCTCTCTCTCTCTCTCTTGCACATAGTTGGCCTTACGTGCTAATTTTATTGCAGGGTCTCACTTATCTTCATTCAATATTCAAAGTTCACAGAGATATCAAGGGTGGTAATATTTTGTTAACTGAGCAAGGGGATGTCAAGTTGGGTTAGTGCTCTACCCATCTGGTTTGTATAGGACATTAATTTACATTCCTTTTAATGGTATATGAGGTTAAACTGAAACTTTATTGTTCAAGTTCATTTTCTTTCTTTGATTTCATTTATTTCTGTAGTAACTAACTGATCAAGCATGCAATAATTGTGTTAAGAAAATGTTTGCAGGTGATTTTGGAGTTGCAGCTCAGCTGACTAGGACCATGTCAAAGCGCAATACAGTATGTTAACTGCATAGATAATGAGTAAAAATAACATGTTGGTAAAAAGCATACTTGACATTCATAACTTGCTAATAGGACGATTTTCAAGGCCGTAACTTGATGGCTTAAGTCTCCTTGATGTACTCGTTATCCTTATTTTTGTACGCTTACAATGTATGTAGTGTTTCAGGGTTCAGCCAATGTTTTAGCAAGTGGGACTACTTAGTAAGCTTAAGTCAATGACACACACTATGCCATGTTGTAACTAGCTTAAGTGGAATGTCCTCAATGACACGCACTAAGGCACATGCACCTTTATGTTAGTTTCATGGCTTCGATTTTAGATTTGGAGATCTTAGAATAGTATATCTTTATATTTGGTCGTTGTTTCTTGTGATATTTTATATATTTTTCAGTTCATTGGCACTCCACATTGGATGGCTCCAGAAGTTATTCAGGAAAGTCGGTACGATGGGAAGGTACTCAAATACAGATTAATATTGTTATCTTATTGGTATTTCCATCCTGTAAAATCTAAATTATGAATTAGGAAAGTAGTTTTGAATTTGATAATGCATTTATAGTTGGGATTTAACTTTTTACTCATTTTATATTCTCCCTCAGCAATTGATGTTGCAAAAAGAGTGTGTATTAAGTTTGGAGGAGTGGATTTGGTTTAATATTTGCTATGCTATTGGAAGTTCCAGTTCTCTAGTATAAAATTACAAGATTATGTATATGTTTTTGTCATTGATTCAGGATGCTATATATTTTCTGTTCTTTAGAGTTTAGATGAAGTTGAATTGGAACAGCATGCATATTAATCAGGATATAGGTGTCACAACATGTTTGTAAACCGAAATTGGAACCTCTATAGGCTGCATTAATCTTTATGATGTTTAAACCAGCTTGAGCAAAGAAATGGAGAATTGCAGAAGCGTTCATAGGAAGTCTAATAATATGGTATCCCATATACAATTGACATCTTTTAGTTTTAGAAATTCCTGATATTTACATAGTCAGCGATTTATAATACATATAACGTTAATTGACCATTCAGTAATCTTCTGTAGCAGATTACATTTCACTTTTGCAGTACAGACTAATTTAAAAGAAAAATATGGCTGAAATGTCAGTGGTGTTGTGCTTAACCTTACTGACCTTTCCTACTATAAAGCAGTCAAGATTTCTATTTCCTATGAGAATTGAGAACTTTCTGTGCAAAGAGCAGCATCTAAAATTTCATCATAGTTAATGATCAAGTGACTAGGCAATATTCTGTCATTGTATTATATATGGTTTTTTATGTGATATTTGCAGTTTCTAGGTTGCAGCGACAGTAATCTTTTTGCAACAATTTTGTTTTACTTTTAGGTGGATGTGTGGGCCCTTGGTGTTTCTGCTATTGAAATGGCTGAGGTAAACATGTCACCTCATGAAACCAGCTCTACAATTTTCTTAATCTTACTAAAAAATGCTTTACTACTGATGCTGTTACAGTTTATTTTGAATTTAAAAGTATCTTTGTGATAGTTTGACATACTGCAATGATTTTGTATCTGATTTCAGGGGCTTCCTCCAAGATCTGCAGTGCATCCAATGAGGGTTTGTTTAAAATTTTGAAGCATTAGAAACTCCATAAACAAAATAGTTTCATTTGTTTGCATGAGAATTTCCATCTTTCTAATCCTGGTCACTCTGGGTAGTGGTGCTGTTTTCATCTTTGGGTTACTGTGTTCTGGTTGTACTTCGTAATGAACTGCATCTGAAATCAATATTGCTTCTTACTCAGAATTCTTTCTTCCAATTTGATAGTTGGTTATGATTTGTTTAAATTATTGAAGGTAGAGATGTAGAACAAACACAAATTTACGTGAAACCCTAGTACAGGGAGAAAAACCACGATGATGATGTTTCTTATTATTTTCTTATGATAGGTACAAAGGGGAAAATATTTATAAATAACACAAGCCTAATTAAAATAATAAAAAATTAGGACAAAGTAAATCTCAACTACGCTTTGGCTTTCAACATGACCTAGGCCCATTATCTCTAACACTGCCCCTCAAGTTGGGACGTAAATGTCGGAAAGACCTAACTTGCTGACACATGAATCAAAGTTTTGTCTGAGGAACCACTTTGTGAGTATATCAACAATCTGTTGGCTTGAGGGTATGTAAGTGATGCAGATGCTACCACTATCTAGTCTCTCTTTGATAAAGTGTCTGTCAATCTCCACATGTTTGGTTTTGTCATGTTGGAACGGGTTAGTGGCAATGCTAAGAGTTGCTTTGTTATCGCACAATAGTTTCATAGGACCTGACGAAGATCAAACAACGCCATCTGAAGCCAGATTTCCTTACAAATTCCCAAACTCATAGCCCTGTATTCGCCTTCAGCGTTGCTTTGAGCCACAACTTCTTGCCTCTTACTTGTCTACGTAACAATATTTCCCTACACAAAGGTGCCATATCCTGAGGTGGATTTTCTATCAACAATATACCTTGCCCAGTCAGAGTCAGTATAGGCCTCAATACACCTTTTGTCATTCTTCCTAAACCTCAACCCTTCAAGTTGCTTTTAAATACCTCATAATTTTGTTAATTTCCTCCATGTGGTCTTCATAAGGAGCTTGCATGAACTGACCGATAGTACCCATAGCATAGGAGATGTCAGGCCTAGTGTGAGACAAGTAAATCAACTTTCTCACAAGATGCCGATATTTCTCTTTATTAACAGGAATTCTGTCACCTGAATTTTCGAGTTTGAAATTGAACTCAATGGGCGTATCAGCAGGACGACACCCCGTCATACCTATTTCAGCTAATAAATCAATGATGTACTTTCTCTGAGACACAGAGATGTCCTCTTTGGACCTAGCAACCTCTTTCCCAAGGAAGTACTTCAAATTCACCAAGTCCTTAATGTCAAACTCATCCCTCATCTTCTTTTTTAATTGGATGATCTCAACAGTGTCATCTCCAGATAGCACAATGTCATCAACATAGACAATCAATATTGCTATTATCTCAGTCTTGGAAACTTTTGTGAACTAAGTGTGATCAGAGTGCCCTTGATTGTATCTTTGAGATTTGACGAAGGTGGCAAACCTATCAAACCAAGCTCTCGATGACCGTTTCAACTCGTACAAAGACTTCTGAAGCTTGCAAACCTGATTATCAAACTGAGCTTCAAATCTTGGAGGAGGACTCATATACACTTCCTCTTTTAAATCTCCATTCAAGAATGCATTCTTAACATCGAGTTGATATAGGGGCTAGTCTTTATTTACCACAATTGACAACAAGACTCTAACCATGTTTAACTTTGCAACAGGGGAAAATGTCTCAGAACAGTCAACCTTATAAGTCTGAGTGTATCCTTTTGCAACTAACCTGACCTTATGTCTGTCAAGGATACCATCTGCTTTGTATTTGAGTGCAAACACCCATTTGCATCCCACAGTTTTGTGTCCTTTGGGGAGTGTGCAGAGATATCAGGTCTTGTTATTTTCCAAGGGTCTCATTTCTTCCATGACAACATTCTTCCACTTAGGCACTCTAAGGCAAGGTGGATATTCTTGAGTATCGTAGTAGAGTCAAGACTAACAGTGAAGGTTCTAAACTAAGGTGAGAGGTTCTTGTAAAAAACATAGTTAGAAAAGGAGTGCTTTGTACAGGACTTGTTACCTTTCCTCAAGGCAATAGGAAGATCCAAAGAAGGAGCATGCTTATTGATGTTTCCTAAATGGTCCTGGGTATCATTTTCAGTAGATACTGCAACGACCTCATTCTCATCAATCCTGTCCTCTCTATCTGTAATGACCTCATCAACACTGCCCTTCTCAACCATATCTTCAGGGACAACTGTTTCGGACCTGTTATTTTCAGATCCGTCATTTTGACCCACCTTACTGTTGGTATGTGCTTTATTGGAATTCGTTTCGGACATGTTATTCTCACTCATTTTGTTACTAATATGTGAAACAAAGGAATCAATCATACTTTGATCTCGTAAAGGTTCAGAATCTTAGACTGGAGCCGACTGGACAGTAAGACAGGAGACCCAACTTCCTTTATGAGATTCTTTTTATAGTAGGTTTTCCAAGGAACTTGACTATAGTGTGAGAATTTGGGTAAGGTAAGGTAACCATAGTAGGATAGTTAGACTCTTCACTCACACTCTCCTCTTGAAGTATGCTAACAGGAAAGAAGGGATGATCCTTAAGGAAGGTGACATCCATGGAGACAGTATTTACGTGAGGATGGGTGAAAACATTTATAGCCTCGTTGGTGCAGAGAATACCTAACAAATGAGCAAGCCTGAGCCCGAGGGGTGAATATATTTTGGTTAGGACTATGACTATGAACATAGGCTGTGCACCCGAACACCCGATGGGGACATCAGAAATTAGACGAGTGGAGGGATAGAATTCTTTGAGATATTCTAAGGGGGTTTGGAGGTGTAGGATACGGGAAGACCTTCAGTTGATGAGATGAGCTGTAGTGAGAATAACATTGCCCCATAGATAGGAAGGAAGGCAAGTAGACAGTATAAGTGAACGGGCAACTTCCAAAAGGTCGGTTCTCTCTCAGCAACCCCATTTTGTTGAGGGTGTAAGCACTTGCTTTGGTGGACAATTCCCTTAGAGGACAAACACTCGTTAAGGGTGTTGTTTTGAAACTCGCGACCATTATCAGTGCATAGGATTGCAATTTTTGCATTGAATTGCGTTTCTACGGTGCAATAGAAGTTCTGGAATGTGGAGGTTGTTATGATATATATATATATATTTATATTTATATCATATGTTCTTTATTGTAATTGTACATAGTCTCTAGGGTTTAGTTTATTCTCTATATAAATATGTAACATTCCTTTGACTAAACATAATAAGAAATATACTTCTCTGAATTCGAGATTACAAGGTATCAGAGCCATTAGGGTTTCGAATGGCCATTAGCTTTTTCCTCCATTAGGTTTGAGTTTAGGTTACCTTCTGCTGACCTTTTGTCGACACCACCCATACCATAAGAAGCCCCACCTCCAGACGCCCAAGTCTGTCTTCGCCGATCGCCGGAAAACACCGCGCGTGGCCTTCACACGCCGCCGAAATTTCCTTAGTCGTCGCCCACGCGCCGGCGCGTGAGAGCGCGTGAGACGTCCGATTTGTCCTCCGTCTTCTGGGCTTGTCTCGAACCATTGTTTTCGGTCAGTCTGTACCATTGGGTCTATCAAATAGCATTCGGGTTCGACGAAAACCGAAGGTTACGCTATTAGTTTTGGGTCCTTTTCCAATTTTGCAGCTAATTGGATTGATTCTCTCTTTGTTTGTGTGGACTACAATCATTGTGACTTCAATATGGCCGACATAAAAAATTTGGTAGTCTCCAACGTTATTCCCTTAGCCTCTA
>JACWES010000014.1:446476-467552 GCA_025688845.1 Cucumis hystrix
ATATATATATATATTTATATTTATATCATATGTCCTTTATTGTAATTGTACATAGTCTCTAGGGTTTAGTTTATTCTCTATATAAATATGTAACATTCCTTTGATTCAACATAATAAGAAATATACTTCTCTGAATTCTATATTACAAATACATCTTCAGTTTTGCAGCGCAAATTGCGTTTCAGCTGCCTTTCTCCCTCGATTTGTCCATTTTGTCTTCAACATGGAGAAGATTCGATTCATCTCTTTTTCTTATGCCCGTACTTTGCTAAGTGTTGGGAAACTTTGTTCCCTGTTTTCAATATGTCCCAGGTGTTTAAAGAAGATTGTAGAGATTTGGTGAGGCAACTTCTAGGAGGTTCTTGTTTCAATAAAACCTCATGATTAATTTGGTTTAATGCGGTAAAAGCAATTTTGATGGATATATGGTTTGAAAGATATCAAAGGGTTTTTTCATGACAAATCGCTCAGATGGCTAGATTGTTACAAAGTTGCTCACAGACATGCTTCATCGTGGTGCATTCTCTCTAAAGATTTTTACAGCTACCACATCTCAGATTTCAACCTGAATTGGAGCTCTTTTATCTCCTAAGCTTAACCATGAATTGGTGTAAATTGGTTGTCTCTCTTGCTTTTTGATCGCCTGTTAACAGTTTCGCTATATTTTTGTTTTATCAAGGATTGTCTTTTTGTTTTCCATGTATTAGTATCTTATGTTGTAGAGAATGTTTGTTTGGCTCTTTTAGTCATGTTTGTTATTACTTATTTGGGATATGATGAGGGAGCTATAAGGGTGTCAACTTCGTTGAGATGTCCTGGTGCATCTACTGATCCTTAGGTTATTTTGCTCATTGTACAACTCTTTTGTAATATGAATTTAGTTCTCATTTTTATCTAATAAAAGAGGCTTGTTTCCCTTTAAAAGAAAAAGGATATCAGTTTATGCATTTAGATGTTAAAAGAATGAGTTTGATGTATTTCACTCACAAAATTTATTTGTTTTTTGTCAAATATTATTTTAAGTATATAGTTAATAGGGGTTCAGTATGTGTCTAACGAACCTTGAAACTTTATTGGCTTTGTATAGCTATTGTCTTGCACATATTTATTAGGGTAATAAGTATTTGATACATGTCCATCAAGTATCCGAGTGTCCAAGTGTTTGACATGTGTCTGATATGAAATACTAGCCAAATTAAAGTGTCTATGCTCCTTAGATATTGTATTCTATTTGATATAGATATTGATCGAAAGATTCAAAGGCTGGATCAACAGATTTGTAGTCACAAATTTACTTCCATTTGCTCCATTAAAGTTGTTTCTCTTAAAAAATTGATTTACCTAATATTTGTAACCTGTACCAAAGGAGTTCACAGCTTGATGTGCTTCACTTATTCTGTCATGGTGTTTAAGTTGGTAGGGGGGCCAAGTTATTTTGTTTATGTCTAAACTTGGTTTTCTGTTAGGGGCCATTTGAGTTGAATTTTGAAGTTAGTATATTGAAGTTAAGAAGTTTGTGTTTGGGTACAGTTGTAAGATTAAGTTCCTCAAATAATTGTGCAAACTCAATAGTGAGCACTATTAAAATTGAGTTATTTAATACTAAGTTATGAGGTTGGTGGGCCACACCCTCTTAAGGATTGGAATTCTGTTTACTGTTTATCTTAAGTGTGTTGCTGAATTTTCAAGTTTTTATACATCATTGTTGCTGAATCAATCTATAGTTCTCATTTTTATTTTGTTTGAGATATTCTCCTACGTCAGCTTTCTATACCATTAGGTGAATCTCCCTTTCAGGTCCTTGCTGTTCCATGACTTTGTTGCAAAGTGTCTGACAAAAGATCCTCGTTCACGCCCTGCTGCTTCTGAAATGTTGAAGGTAATGCATGCCAATTATGTGTGCCAAAGTAGATGAGGACATGTCCCATTCATATATATTCAAATTCAATCATTGGGATTTGTGTGTGTGTGTGTGTGGTGGGGGGTATATTGTAGTTTTGGTAATGAACCTCGTAATAGTATAAGTGTTAAGAATTTGTTCTGTAAGACCACCAATAATTCACACGTATAAGAGAAGGGGTAAAAGGGTAAATGTTCAGGAAATTAATGAGAGAATAGTCTGAAGAAAAATAAAAAGGTAGGGAGAGATGGGGCCCGCGGGAAGGAATGTGAGGAGAGCTATTTATAGACCTTCTAGGGTTTAGTGTAGGTAGGTTATTTTGTCTTCTTTTTGGTGTAAAGGCTGCTGTAGCCGACAAGGGATATTTCAGCTCTATAGAGAGGAGTTGGTATGTTTCTTCTGCTGTGTTTTCTTTATTACTGGTATATTGTGGTTGTTGAATCATCTTTTGGCTTATATATAAATAAAGATCAGCAGAGTATTGTCTCTGTTTAGCCACTGTTGGGGTGATTTTTCTGTGTTATTTAGTTAGTAACCTTACAACTGGTAGCAGAGCCTTTGAAACTGGGGGTTGTTACACGCGCAATGGCTCAACGGCAAATAGAAGAACGAGTGGATGGGACAGAGAAAGAGATCTTGGGACTAAAAGAGATGATGTTAGAAATGAAGAAAGTGTTGGATAGAATGGCAGAAGAGATGAGGGAAAGTAATAGTTACAAGAAGAGGTAGGAATCAGGTACATCCGACGGATCCGTACTGAAACTCAAGGGAAAAATGGGAGAAACAGAAGCTGGACAGAAGGAAACAATGCAACAGTGGATTGTAGTAAATATAAAAAGCTGGAAATGCCAATGTTCTTAGGGGAGAATCCGGAATCATGGGTATATAGGGCTGAACATTTTTTTGAGATATTGCCAGAAACAGAAAAAGTGAAGGTAGCTGTGGTCAGTTTTGGGCAAGACGAGGCTGACTGGTACAGGTGGAGTAATAACTGCAAGAAAATGGAATCCTGGGAAGATTTGAAGGAAAGAATGTTTGAGTTTTTTCAAGATTCGGGCCAGAAAAATTTCGGTACTAGGCTGATTCGCATCCAGCAAGAGGGGTCATATAATGAGTATGTAAAGAAGTTTGTTAACTACTCAGCCCCACTACCATACAGGGCCGAAAGTGTTTTGAGAGATGCTTTTGTAACCGGGCTGGAACCTGCACTCCAGGCAGAAGTAATTAGTAGACATCCACAGACCTTGGAAGAGTGTATGAAAGAGGCACAACTTGTGAATGATCGCAACCTGGCATTAAGATTGGCAAGAGCAGAGTTTGGGTTAACAGAACCCAAAGGTACTGAGAGTAGCGGTAGCAAGACTCAAGGGGGAATGGAGAAAGGCCCTCAAAGGAAGACCGATTTCCAGATGAAACAAATCACCATTCCAATTAAGGGAAACTATCAGAAAAACGATCCACCAGTCAAAAGACTATCAGATTCGGAATTTCGGGTAAGACTAGATAAGGGCTTATGTTTTAGGTGTAACGACAAATACACCCCTGGCCACAGATGCAAACTGAAAGAAAAAAGAGAATTGATGCTTTTCATTTGCAATGAAGAAGGCGGGAATGAGTGAGAAAATTCGGAAGAAAATGCAGAGGAGATAGTGGAACTGAAAAAAATGGACCTTACAGAAGGGGAGGAGGTTGAGCTTCGAACTATCACCAGCTTGTCATCAAAAGGGACCATGAAGCTGATGAGAATGGTTAAGGGGAAGGCAGTAATAGTGTTGATAGACAGTGGGGCGACGCACAACTTTATTCACCAAGCAATAGCAGAAGAAAGACACATCTTAATAGAAGAGGACACTCCGTTTGGGGTCACAATTGGCAACGGCACCAAGTGCAAAGGAAAAGGGGTGTGTAAGAGAGTGGAACTGAAGCTGAATATGCTGACTATTGTGGCCGACTTTTTAGCTGTGGAACTGGGAAGTGTGGATGTGGTATTGGGAATGCAGTGGTTAGATACCACAGGAACTATGAAGGTCCATTGGCCTTCACTGACCATGGTGTTTCGAGTGGGAGAGAAACAAATCACTCTCAAGGGAGATCCAACCCTCATTAAAGCTGAATGCTCACTGAAAATGGAAAAAACATGGGAAGATGACGACCAAGGGTTCCTCCTTGGCTTCCAACATTATGAAACGGAAGTAGAACATGAATATGAAGAGGAATAGGAAGTGAGAGGGGATAAGGAAGACTTACCATTGATCAAGGCATTATTGAGACAATACGGTGACATCTTTGAAATACCAAAAGGCTTACCCCCCAAGAGAGCTATTGACCATCGGATATTGACACTCCCCGGACAGAAACCGATTAACGTCTGCCCATATAAATACGGCCATGTGCAGAAAGAAGAAATTGAGAAGTTAGTCACAGAAATGCTTGCAGCCGGAATTATTAGACCAAGTCATAGCCTTTATTCCAGCCCAGTCTTATTAGTAAAGAAGAAAAATGGGGGATGGAGGTTGTGTAGATTATAGAAGGCTGAACCAAGTTACAACTTCTGATAAATTTCCCATTCCAGTCATAGAAGAATTACTAGATGAACTTCATGGAGCTACTGTTTTTTCAAAGCTTGATATGAAATCGGGATACCACCAAATCAGAATGAAGGAGGAAGACATAGAGAAGACTGCTTTCAGGACGCACGAGGGACATTACGAATTTATGGTAATGCCGTTTGGTCTCACTAACGCCCCTGCTACTTTTCAATCTCTCATGAACCCGGTATTTAAACCCTTCTTGAGAAGATGTGTATTAGTTTTATTTGATGATATTCTGATATATAGCGCTGATATCAATGAGCATGAGAAACACTTGGGGATGGTTTTTGCTGTTTTGAAGGACAATCAACTGTTTGCAAACAGAAAGAAGTGTGTAATAGCCCACTCTAAGATCCAATACTTAGGACATCAAATCTCCAAAAGAGAAGTAGAAGCGGATGAGGAGAAAATTAAAAGCATGACAAACTGGCATCAGCCAAAAGATGTGACCGGTCTGAGAGGATTTTTGGGCCTAACGGGATACTATCGAAGATTTGTGAAAGTGTATGGAGAGATTGCGGCATCTTTGACGAAATTGTTACAAAAGAATTCCTTCCAATGGACTGAAGAAGCCACACAGGCTTTCGAGACACTAAAACTTGCTATGACTACTCTTCCGGTGTTGGCTTTACCTGATTGGACACTCCCCTTTATGGTGGAAATGGATGCTTCAGGAATCGGGTTAGGGGCGGTGCTATCCCAAAACGGCCATCCTATAGCATTCTTCAGCCAAAAGTTATCATCAAGGGCTCAAAACAAATCCATATATGAAAGAGAGCTGATTGCAGTAGTATTTGCGGTGCAAAAATGGAGAGACTACCTATTGGGGAGGAAATTCACCATTATTTCCAATCAGAAGGCGTTAAAATTCTTGTTGGAGCAGAGGGAAGTGCAGCTGCAATTCCAGAAATAGTTAACTAAACTCCTCGGGTATGATTTTGAAATACTCTACCAACCGGGTCCCCGAAATAAAGTGGCGGACGCTTTATCAAGAAAGGAACAACTGCCAGAATTGAACTCTTTGACAACGCAAGGGATTGTTGACATGGAGATAGTAGGAAGGGAGATAGAAAAGGATGAAGAACTTCAGAAAATTATTAAGAAGTTGGAAATGAATCATGAGGAAACCAGCAAATATCAGTGGGAAAAAGGAAGATTATTATACAAAGGTAGGGTGGTGCTTCCTAAAACATCCTCATTGATACCCAGCCTTCTTCACACCTTCCATGATTCGATTCTAGGGGGTCATTCCGGATTTTTAAGGACATATAAATGAATGAATGGAGAATTGCATTGGCAAGGCATGAAGACTGATGTAAAGAAATATGTGCAGCAGTGTGAGATCTGTCAGAGGAACAAGTTTGAAGCCACCAAACCAGCGGGAGTTTTGCAGCCTCTTCCCATTCCATAAAGAATTTTAGAAGACTGGACCATGGACTTTATAGAGGGCTTACCGACAGCAGGGGGAGTGAATGTTATTATGGCAATAGTGGACAGGCTTAGTAAGTATGCATACTTCATAACTCTTAAACACCCTTTCTCAGCTAAACAGGTGGCTGTTCTGTTTATAGATAGGGTAATGAGTAAGCATGGAATTCCAAAATCCCTAATATCAAACCGAGACAAAGTTTTCCTTAGCAACTTTTGGAAGGAATTGTTTGCTTCTATGGGAACCATATTGAAGAGAAGCACCGCTTTTCACCCGCAAATAGATGGACAGACTGAAAGGGTGAATAAATGTTTAGAGACATACTTGAGATGCTTTTGTAATGAGCAACCAAGTCACTGGGACAGATTCATTCCATGGGCTGAGCTATGGTATAATACCACCATCCATGCCTCTACTAAGATCACTCCCTTTCAAGTTGTGTATGGCAGACCACCCCACCCCTGTTATCATACGGAGATCAAAAGACCCCAAATAATGAAGTGGAAACAATATTGAAGGAAAGGGACATGGCCATTAGTGCCTTGAAAGAAAACCTATGCCTAGCACAGAATTGGATGAAGAAGATGGCTGACCTCAAAAGAAGGGAGCTCAAATTCAAGGAAGGTGATGAAGTATTCTTGAAACTAAGACCCTATCGGCAGAGATCATTAGCAAAGAGGAGGTGTGAAAAACTTGCTCCCAAATACTACGGACCCTACAAGATCATTGAAGAAATAGGGGATGTCGCTTATCGTTTACAGTTACCTCCGGAAGCTGCCATCCATAACATATTCCATGTCTCACAACTGAAGCTAAAGTTAGGAGGGAAACACGCGATACAGCATCAACACCCCACTCTCACTGATGATTTTGAGTTACAACTATGGCTTGAAACTGTGCTTGGTGTTCGCTGGAATGGAGAATTGGGAGGAAATGAATGGCTTGTGAAATGGAAAGGATTACATGAAACTGAAGCTACTTGGGAATCAGTGTACCAAATGAATCAACAATTTCCAAGTTTTCACCTTGAGGACAAGGTGAATCTAGAGCCCAGGGGTATTGTAAGACCACCAATAATTCACACGTATAAGAGAAGGGGTAAAAGGGTAAATGTTCAGGAAATTAATGAGAGAATAGTCTGAAGAAAAATAAAAAGGTAGGGAGAGGTGGGGCCTGCGGGAAGGAATGTGAGGAGGGCTATTTATAGACCTTCTAGGGTTTAGTGTAGGTAGGTTATTTTGTCTTCTTTTTGGTGTAAAGGCTGCTATAGCCGACAAGGGATATTCCAGCTCTATAGAGAGGAGTTGGTATGTTTCTTTTGCTGTGTTTTCTTTTATTACTGTTATATTGTGGTTGTTGAATCATCTTTTGGCTTATATATAAATAAAGATCAGCAGAGTACTGTCTCTGTTTAGCCACCGTTGGGGTGATTTTTCTGTGTTATTTAGTTAGTAACCTTGCATGTTCACATCACAATAAGTAGTAAAAGTGGAGGTGCTTGCTGTCTGCTTAGGCTGTTTTGAGATGGGATGGTAATTTGAATCCATGCCTTTCGGAGGAGGTAGAGATGGCTTTAACCTATGACATTTGAGGTGGTGCTGTGCTCTAGGTTGTTTTCATGTAGAATACACCAACCAATGGGGTGAGCTGCTATATGGGTGTCTCCTTTATAATATTAGCTATATTAATGTGAAGGCAATGGTCCAACAGAAAACTTTACCTTCTTCAGAGTCTATTGGTCAGAACTTGGCTAATGATTAGGTACCTCTTGGTGCCTCTAGTCTTACGGAGGTGGCTTGTCAAAATCAAGTTCTTAGATAATATACTATTAAGTGGTCATTGATTCCCTTGTCTTTATTCATTAATAAAGAGGCGGTTTCCTTTAGTAAAAAGGGTCATCGATTTCCTTGGAGCTTCACAGAGGTTGTCTTATTCATTAATCTCTCTTCATTGACCAGTCATGAAGAAATAAAATTTGGTTCCTTTCTAATAGTTTCTCCCTTGCATTTGTTTACTTTACTTTTGTGTTTATTGTTTGTTCTTACCTCTATGATTTTTAGGTTTCTTTTTCTCATTGTATTTTGTATTTTGGAGTATTAGTCTCTTTTCATTTTCTTAATGGATAATGCAGTATTCTTTGCCAGCAAAAAAAAGGTTATTTTCAAATATAGCAAAATTGACCAAAATATTTACAAATGTAGCAAAATATCACTGTCTGTCAATGATAGAATTTAGTAGACATTGATAGACTACTATTATCTATTATTGTTAGACTGATATTTTGCTATAGTTGAAACTATGTTCAACAATTTTATCATTTAAAACAATTACCCAAAATAAAAAGAAAAAATGTCACTTATGTCCAAATTGCAGGAGTGTAACCTACAAATTATTGTACATTCTTGCTTTTAAAAAATTGGATTAGAATTGTTATTTCCTACATTGCTTGAGTTATTTTTCTCACTTCCATGGGTTGTGTATATTATAGTTGAAATATCTAGTTAAATTTTCATGTATTCTATTTCACTTTTAAAACTAGTTTATGTTTTGCATGCGCAGCACAAATTCATTGAGAAATGCAGGTGTGGGGCATCGGCAATGTTGCCCAAGATTGAAAAAGCTAGGAAAATCAGGACTTTAATGGCTCAACAAGCACATAGTATTGCTCCAAAGGCATCAGGAGATGGTGTAAGGGCTTAAACTCTCTCCACTCTCCCTTCTGTTCTTGCTTGCTCAACGTGCATGCATATTGTGTGGTTAAGAATTTCCTCATTCAGTAATCATTTTATTTGAAACAGACAATAGTAGCTGCAAATTTGAATCAAGATTATGGAGATACTGTTCCTTCAAAGCCTCAGAATATTGGACTTCAGGTAGCAAGTGAAATGGCAGCTGGCGGCACTTGGAGAAAGCAAGAGCAATCAGGCTCTGAACTTGTAGCAGAAGGTATGTATTTCATTATGCTTAATAAAAGTGAATGGGACTGCTATTATTTTTCAAATAGTTGAAATTTGAAAATTTGGGTGGTTGAAACTGCGGTATTGTCATTTTATGAGTTCAAAGGCTAATTGGACTTGCATAGGTTTTCCATGAATTGTTTTTTGTAACATCCTTAGTCCCGCTCTGCAACTTTTCTTTCCACCTTTTGGAAAATTTCTCATTTCTGAATATAAGGGTTTTTAATTCACGTGTAAATAATTGTTGTAAGTTTTCGTAATCATCGGTAATCGGTGCATTTGAAACATAGGGTTTTACCTTTGAAAACTCTTTTATAACTCTTGTTTAAACAAGTATAAATCAACAAGAACATAACCACAGTAAATCAATAAAATGACTTATAGAACATATCAGAGTATAAATCACACCCAAGTCCAAAGACCCGCCCTCCATAAAAAATGAGGTGTTTGGTGCTTCATAGCTCCTTGGAATACAAGTTCCTCTGGTTACCACTTAACCTGAAATTGGGTTTGCAGTCACTTGGTTATTTCGCTAATCAATCACAACTTAATTTATCCTTCAATAATCCTCAGGGGTAATCAGTTCTACCTTAATTCCTCTTTAGCCCTAATTCCCCGACTTAAGGTTTTTGCAAATTAATCCCTTAATTATTCCAAAAATATCTAAAATCACCCTTCCAAATTACCAAATTTAAGCTAAAATATCAAGAAAATCCTAATTCTTTTTTTGAAAAAAGGAAACAAGCCTCTTCATTAAAGTGTGAATGGCACAGCGGTTTAGAAAAACCAAGGGTTTCTTTCTATCTTTTATACACAGTACCAGCATCTACCTTTTTTCCTCTTGGCGTGACTGCAACCCCTTTCCAGCTCCACCTTGAGGTGTTCTCGCCCCCTAAGCTTTATGTGTAAAGTGTCTTGATCAAGTTTAAGCCTTTTCCACCTCCTGCTTCCTTCATGTGTAAGATGATCAAGCCAAATTAATCTCTTTCCACGTCATACTTGGAGTTAGTCAAGTTTCCTTCTTATTTTGCTACCCCCGCTTCCAACCTTTACGTGGATCTAGTTATCAACTTAACCATCCCCTTAAGCAACCCCAAAAGATTGCATACATCAAAGTTTAAGTTCAATTTTTTGCTATTAGCACCTAAATTAATTCTTCCCTTAAATCAAGCGATTCTGAGAATTAGTCAGTATTTTGTTTTTTGTTATTTGGAACTATGTTTTCTCACCATTTTTATATTTTGGTTTTCATATTTCCTGAGAAGTATTTAAATTTTGGGTTCCCAATTTTAAAGAATTCCTGCGAAGATGACAGATACTGCCGTAGCTGCCTCTGCATGAGCTTTGGGTAACCAAGTATGAACTGGTACCATAGACATTTTGACTGCGAAAGAGGCAAAAGAATAATTTTTAGTGAAATTTTGAAAACAAATTTCAAATTTTTTTATTGTTTTTAAAATGTGGCTTGAATTTTGAAAACACTCCTAAAAAGTAGATATGAAAAATAAAGAAACCAGTGTTAAGAATTAGTGTTTAAAAGCTTAATTTTTTCTAAAAAATTAAGCTTTATTAAGAAAGCTATCACCTCGATGGGGCCTAAAACATTTGATTTTAGTAATAAGTTAGCATTTCCCAACAGGTCTTTTAAAATTGACACATTCAAGGTATGCATATTATGTATATTTGTAGGTACTTTTGGCACTGTAATAGTCCATGATGGAGATGAGAATGATAAGGTGGCCTCTCAACTGGATATAGGCATTGCTGAACCACCAACTGGTTCCTTACGCAATGAGAGCCTATCCATTAACGAAACTAGAATTGACTCTAGGTACTCTCTTTCTGATATTGCTGATGTGTTTTATTTCATTTCTTCGTTTGTAGATTAATTGTCTTCAGTCTCAATGATTTTGCTATCAGTTATAAGAAACAATGTATTGTCATTTTATCTCATAATTTTGCTACCTCTTGTATCATTTGAAATCTAATCTTTGTGCATCTTTTGTAGTGTGCGTATAGGAGGAATTGTAAATAATATTCTTGATGGAAAATCGGATCCCACCGTGCCTGCATCTTTACCTTCATTTTTGGGTATTCATGAGCTTAGCACATTGAAGAGTGAAACTGTCAGCCGGAAATCATTTGCTCTGCAGGACAAGGTAACTTTAACTTTAAGTACAAATGCGTTTTCTCTATGTCGTTTCTCAAGTTTCATGTTGATAACTCTAGATAAAGCAATGAAGTGGGAGATTTTTTATTCCAATGTTTCTCCTTCTATTACAATATTTTTCTTCATCTTATGACAATATTTTTCCTGACGGTAAAGAAGATCTCTTTGGAAGGTTGTACCACTGTGTCTATGAGTTGTGTGTGTGTGTGATACATATATCTTGCCAATTATAATTCTCGTTTGGTCAATGCAAGTTGGAAAAACCTTTTATAATCCTTTGGCTTTGAGTTATTTGAGTACTAATCATTTGTCTTCTTGGGGTTGGTATTGTACTGCACCACTACCACCCACTCTCGGTACATTTTGAATGACAGTCCTTGGGAAACAATCTGCAAGGGACCTAATTAGAGATATATGGGAGTTAGTAAAATATTAGTATGTTAATTAAAGGGGGCAAATTAGTAAACAGCTAGCTAGTGGGCTAGGGTTTTACTTATAAATGAAAGGAGTGGGTTGAGAAGGAGAAGTGAAGATTTTTGTGAGGGATTCCCTAATTGGGGAGTTCGGGAGAGGATTCTTAGTCCTCTTGAATGTGCTGAGGTATATTGTAATTTCTTCTTGATATTGCAATATAAATCTATCTTTTAGTGTTACTCATGTGCTCTTTATGTTCTTGAGTATTTCCTTGTTAGGTGGGATCCTAACAAATTGGTACTAGAGCTGTTCTTTCTTGGGTATTGTTCTGTGTATCAATGGAAGAACCACAGTCCACAGACATGAGAGTGAGTGCATAAATGGATGGCTAATGCAAACGTGAGGTGGTCGAGAGAGGAGAAACTCCATGGACGTCAGAGCAAATGCAGAATTAGATGGGAGGTTGCAAGTATGAAAGAATTGAAAGACAAATCCGAGAGAAGCTGCAAAAGACTGAAGGAGAAGATCATAATGAAACACTCTCGGAAATACAGAGAGATACAAGAGCATTGCAACAAAGGATCAAGGATACTATCCAAAGAGAGAGAGAAAGAGAACAGAGAAGAATAGTAGTTATGAAAACAGAGAGTAGAAATTACAAAGAAAACGTCTTGAAAAAACAAGCAAAACAGGTGGTGTTAGCCAGTTCTGAAAGTCCAATGAGCTTATGATCAAATTTTCATCCGTAGAAGAATGTGCTCAAATGTTGAAAGGCATCGATGTAGAAGAAATGATGTTTGTTACAGAAAGCTTCGTTGAATGAAGATAAGGTGAAATGAACGACAAAAAGATGCCATCGGTGGAAGAAAAGAAGGGAGTTGATGGGGGGATCCACGGCAGCAGGGGAGAAAAAGAGAATAAATGTTGACTTAAAAAGGAGAAATCAAAGAAGAAAAAACCTGATCGTTGGTGTCCATGGCCAGCGGTGAAGGTGAGATGGAAGTGGAAACATAGATCAAATAGATTGGTATCCCAAAGAGACGAAGTGATGAGTGTGGGAAAAATAATTGAAGGAAGAACAAAGAAATTGGAGAGAAAGGAATGTAAGAACAAAATCGGGGGGCAGCTGTCGTTGATGGAGAACAAAATCGGAGGAGGCTTGAAAAGAGGAAATTTTCATGAAGAGAAAAAAAATGTTCATGCCCACGTGAAGTCTCAGAAAGTGGGACCAGTTGGAAAACAAACCACCCTAATTTTCGTGAGGGTCCTTGGGCTGGGATTGCAGGCCCACCTATTTTCTTCCGTTCAAGAGGAGCAATGTTCTTTAGCAGAGGGAGGGATATGTAAGAAACTGGGAAGGAAGTATGGCATACGATTAGGGTTTTATGAGGTTGAGCTAAAGATTGCGCCAACCCAATAAGAAGGGGCTCAATATGTTTATTCTCCAATACATGGACAGTGGGTCTGGATTAAAATTAAGCTGAAAGTTTTTTGCTCTTCGGCTGCTTAATGAGGAAAATGGGCCTAATATTTTATGTGATGAATTAATTGAAGCCCATGTGTGTCCACAGCAGCAGATTGGAAGAATTTTATCCAAGGTTGAAGAAAATGCGAGTAGCTGATCTGGTTCGGTAAAAAAAATTGTATTTCTTTGTTTGGTACCCACGCCTTGAGGACAAGGTGTGTTTTCAAAGGGTGAGTAATATAAGGGACCTAATTAGAGATATATGGGGGAGAATATTAGTATGCTAATTAGAGGGGGCAAATTAGTAAATAATTAGCTAGTGGGTTAGGGTTTTAGTTATATATGGAATAAGTGGGTTGAGAAGGGGTGAAGAATTTTGGGTAATTCATACAGATGGTCTTCATTTGGAGGCCCAAATGAAAAATGATCCAATTTTGAAAAGTGAATGAAAAGTGGCCTCTTGCTTGTAATTTGTCTCTGATACCTGCACGCTTGCAACTGACCAATGCTACTGAATGCACAAAACTTGATGCTCTATGCTCAGTACTTGATACTCAACATTTTATTTATGCTATATATGTTTGCCACTCGATGCTCAATACTTAAAGAAACACAAAAATAAAGGAAAAAGAAAAAGAAACAGTAGAAATGCAGACCAAAAAAAGACAACAAAAAAAGTAAAATGGAAGAACTGCCAAAAAAACACAGAAAAGAATCGTAAAAAAAGAAGGAAAACGGAAGAAGAAAGGAAGAGAAAAAACAGAAAAAAGTTGCATAGAAAAAAAGAGAAGAAGATAACATTCAAGGTTAAAGTGGTAATTTTACTGTCCTGTGCAAATTTCCCAAACATTTTGTGAGAGATTTCCTTATTGGGGAATCTGGGAGAAGATTCTCAGCCCTCTTGACTGTGCTTGAGGTTTATTGTAGTTTCTTCTTGATATCGCAATATAAGTAGTGTTCCTCGTGTGTTCTTTGAGTATATCCTTGTTAGGAAGATCCTAATACAATCATAAGCCTTGATTTATCATATAATTGCTTAGTTATATTTTAGTTAATGTTTTGCTTGTTATTCACATGATGAGCCTTTTCCCTTAGCCCCGAAGCTCGTTTGCTTCTTTCGCGGCGCTACTACAATTTCATTTTCTTATAAATAAATAAATAAGTGGATCTTTTGCCTTTGCAGCTCTGGTCCATTTATGCAGCGGGTAATACTGTGCCCATTCCGTTCTTGAGGGCTACTGACATATCCCCCATTGCTTTGTTATCTGACAACGTCCTTGGAAGCGTGCAGCACGACAATAGGGGTACTGTAGCTGTGGAAACGCTTCAGGAACTTTTCACCGGTGATGGACAATCAAAAAAGGGTCGTAGGGGACAAAATGAGGTTCTCTTTTCATGCACTTCCCTGAATCCATGTTCATGTATCTCCTGAACTGCTAAAACATTTGTTCTTTTCGCTTTTCGCATTGCAGATGCCTCTTCCACCCAGTGTTTATCAAAGACTTACTTCAAGTCCAACACTATTGAACCTTGCCCAGGCTTTAGCTTACCACAGAATGTATGCCATCTTATTTCTTATTATTGTTATTATTTCTGTTTTACAAGCATAAACTTGAAGAATAACCAAATATCTGGTGATCTGGTCTCCTAACAATATTGGAGCACTCAGAAGAAATATCCACCTGCTGTCTCTCTCCTTTGCTGTGTATCACTCCTTCAGTTCTTTCACCTCAGTCCTGACCTGTTGCAACATCGACGTGCATTCATTGATCCTTTGAATTCATTTGTTAACCATTTCATTTTAATTAATTATTATTTTTTCTAAAATTAAACTTATTTTCTCTTTATTTCTTACCTGATTTGCATGAATTCTAAGCCAAATTCCAAAAACAAGTTTTTAAAAACTAATTTTTTAGGTTCCTTTTATTAACTATTTTGTTTTTTAAAATTAATACTATCTAGCTTTCACGTCCAAAATTCTTTTTTATCTATTTTTATCGATGGTTTAAAATAAGACAAATTTTGAAAACTAAAAAATAACTTTAAAATTTTTGTTTTTATTTTTGAAATTTGACGAAGAATTCAACCATTGGAAAAAAAATAATGCTTAATTTAAAAAGAAAAAAAACACAGAACGAAATGGTTACAAAACAAGGCCCTTGCTTCCAAATTTTGGTCTAGTTTTTAAAAGTAGATAAGGAAACAAGAAATTTAGTGGAAGGGATATTTTATAGGCTTAATTTTCAAAAACTAAATGGTTACTAAATGGGATCTTTGATTGTTGTATTGACATTGAAGTTAAAAAAAATTAATGTATGTTTCATAGTTTTGGTATTATACAAGGCTGGGCTTGTATCTGATATTTTCTTAATAGCTTCTTTTTAAGAAATAAAGTAATCTCACCATCTGTTTTTTCTTTGTAATTTTAGAAGGAAATTTGAATTTGAATTTGTTGCAGGTGTTACGAAGATATGCCACTTCAAGAGTTGCAGGCAACTCAAGAACAACAAACCATTCAAAATCTTTGTGATACTCTGAGAACTATCCTCCGATTGTAGATAATAATCTTTCTTTTGCCGTACTCTTTGTTTTTCTTCCTTTTTCTTTCTTTTCATTTTATCACACTTCCTTCTAAATGTAAGAAAATCACTGTTTCCCCCCTCCCCATTATGTCTTTTCCTGAAGTTAGTTGAGTGATTATTGTTGCTTGTCTTTGTGCCATTGTTCATTATTTTAATTTTGATTTTTGGGTATATATTGCCTATAGTTTTATCTTTTACCTTCCATTTGCTTCTTGAAATAAATTCCAGGGTCGGCACGGAAAAAAAGATATTTGGAGAGGATGGGATTATTGGAAACTAAGTATGTTTGCTAGAAATTAAGTATGTCTATAAATAAGATTAAAAGATTGCTGAGAATTAAGTATAATTGTATTTGGTTGTGCATGATAATGTTATTGAGATTGTATGGGAATAATTTTTTTTTTATTTCATTTGTAAAATTAATCAATAAAACTCTTTTAAATTTTAATATGTATATGATAAACCATAAATCCAAATCAAAATTGAGAAAAATTAATTATTTAACAATAAAATTATATTTATTATGAGTTTGAGAGAAACGCTATTGGATGGATGTTTATGTAGGAAAATAGCTTATTATCATGCATAATCTACAAAACTTTGTGGCAAACAAGAGGAAGTTCAATCTCTTATCCATTTTAACCCTCATTTCCACCCCAATTTTTCAATAGACACCATGGCACATATGCTTGGGGTGGTGTCATGGTTAGAGTGCCACATTTTTGTGTTGGGTGAGGAGTGAGAGCGGGATGTCAAGTTGATTTACTTGGATGAGTTTGCTTTGATACTTCTTGCACATTGTTGTTTTCATCGTTCAAGAGTGCTTGTCCTTGGTGATACGATATGATTTGCGATTGCTTCTTTCTTGGTGGAAGAGCTTGGTTAGAGTGCCACACTTTTGCATCGAGTCAGGAGTAGAGTGGATTGTTGATTTAATGTACTAAGATGAGCTTGCTTTGATATTGCTTGCACCTTGTTGGCATGGTTTGTGCTTGCTCGTCCCACTTGCTTTCATGCAATCTAGGGGTGCGAACAATTGAGCATTGCATGGACTCGCAATGCATACGACACATGAGTGGCGATTCAGTAGTTTTGGTAGACTCATTGCTCAGGTATTGAACTGTCTCCATCAGTTCACTGATTGACGTGCCTTGAACCAAGTTTGAGTTCGAGTGGTTGCAATTGATCGATTCTTGCATTGGTACCTCACGCACGCACGATGGAAGGGTTGTCTCGTTAGCCCCTTTCAATCGGCACTCCTCATTGAGTCATGGCGAACCTTGTAGCTTTGTGTCGCATTTCGTCTAGGTCCACTAGTGTCGTCACGACACGTGTCATCGGTGCTCGCTGACTCGGATGCAGTGCTTTTGACAACATGATATGCTCGGGAAGTCTTTCAAACGTGTTGCCTTTTCTCATTGCTTGAGCTAATGATGCTCACTCCATGCATTGTTTCAATGTCATACGATGCTAACATGCATGCAGGTTGCAACGTCATGTAGAAATGCTATTTGGTCAATCCTGCCAGTAGTCATATGCTTGTCTCGAAGATTAAGCCATGCATGTGTAAGCATGAACTGATTCAGATTGTGAAACTATGAATGACTCATTAAATAAGTTATAGTTTGTTTAATGGTATCTGCTACTCGGATAACAGCCGTAATTCTAAAGCTAATATGTGAAACAAACCTTGACTTCTGAAAGGGATACATATATTAGATAAAATGTCGATGCGGGCTCTGCCCATTGCTATAATGACTCATGATAACTTGACGGATCACATGGCCTACTATGGTGGTGATGAGTGAGACAATTAGGGTTCGATTTCAGATAGGAGGCCTGAGAAACAACTACCATATCTAAGGAAGGTAGCAGACGTGCAAATTATCCAATCCTGACATTGGGAAGTGGTGACTAAATAACAATAGTGGGCTCTTTGAGTCCAGTAACTGTAATTACTACAATATAAATCCCTTGACGATGATCAATTTGAGGGCAAGTCTAGTGGCAACTGTCCCCCCCCCCCCCCCCCTCTCCTGAACCCACCTACTTTTAACCCGAGAGACGGTATGACGTCAGTCGATACCATCTCTTACCTTGAGGATACATGTTGACCTTATTCTTTTAATCTTTTGAAAATACAACGGAAACATAAATCTCATTCATAAGAAAATTCAAATGCAGCCCAATCCCATACAACAAAGAGTAAGACATAATGCTACTTATACAATTTAACTTATTTTATTCTCCTCAACACTATAATAATTAATAATTTTCTTTAAAAGGCTGGTCGACATGGCAGTAATATGTTCAACTCAGGCAAACATGAAATGTGAAGATTTTGAAAGAATGAGCTTAAAATGCCTAATGAGTGATATTTGCATAACATAATTTCTAAATAGTTTTGCTTGATACTTTTACCATGGAAATCATTATAAACATAATGTAATAAAGTTATAGAAACTTTCCATAAAATTCATCAAACATCCATAACATTTAAACATGTTACACCAGTCTCCTACTATACATTTGTAACATAGGTCAGATGTTTCTGAACCCCTTTTTCCCCTAGGCAACATAGTCTTCATTGATGTAATCCCATTAGGCCCCTCTGTAAAACCTTCACATCAGTAATCACATTCAGAACCATATGTGCACATTCAAAGGTAATTATATAGTATTGGCATAATTCCATGAAAACATTTAATTAAGCTTCGACCTTAGCTTGAAAACCATAAACAATTAAGAAAGCCTTTAAATGCAATCAGACTTGTAAATTTCCTTGGAAATCATTAAGAATAAAGTATTCATATATCAATGTTTGTATGTTTCAAATCATGGTATCAAATAACATTTTAAAACCAATTTTACTCACTCGATTTCTTTTTTAGCTCGAGAAATTTCACAAAAAATCACTTTTCCTGAAAGTAGGGTGTTTATATTTTAATTAATCCATAATAAAAAGAAAGTTCCAAAACACCAATCAAAATTGGCAAAAACACCTAAAAATGCCCAAAATGGCCTAAAATGTCCTTTTGGCGTGCAGACATGTACGACAGGCCTAGTGTGTGTGCGCATGGCCACACGTTAACCTCGTAGCCCCCTTGGGCCGCGCACACATGGCAGCCCACAAGGCATTTTCACGCCTCTCATGCGCAGCCCAACCCAATGTAATGACCAGAAAATGGGTTTTTCGGCCAGAATCATAATTTGACTTTGGAGCTTAATAAATAAAAATTTAAAACTCAAATGACAAAGCTTCCTTCTACAAAGTTGCTTAGAATTGTCTTATCTGTATTACTTTGAACTTTCAGCTTCAAACTCCAAATGGTGTGCTCTCTAGCTTCCCCGAAGTGAAACTTGTTCAGATTGACCCGAAAATTGACCTTCCTCCTTTTTCTCAACTCAAACTTGAACCTTTTTTGCTCCAATTTGTCCGTCAGCACAAGAGTATAAACTAGACTCAATTTTTGAAGTTTGGCAAGTGGAATAAAGAAAGTGGCACGAGTAAATTGGATGCACTTCTCATTCAAAGTTGTCATATTTATAGAAAAGTTTGCATGTTTTGGAATTGACACCTAACACCCACCTCATGCTTCCATGCCATGGCTTTGACACCTTCTCCTAGCCTAATCCTAGGCATGTCCTAGGTGCCTTGCATGCTCTCCACCTCCTACCTAATAACAACAAAAGTTCTTTCTCATGACGTGCCCATTTTCTTCTTACCAACAAACTTAATTTCTTGACAACCTTCTTCCCTTAATAAGTTAAGTTCTCATGAACGGTCCAATCATGACACTCCTATAACGACGCACTTTCTATGCCATTTGGAAAATATTACTAAAATGTCATGTTTAACCAAGTCTTGAAATAAAAGTTCCTTCTTGTCCAAATCACCATTGGTTTTTACGAGCTCTATGATCCAACTACAATTTCTAAAAAAAATCGATATATATATATACAAACTTTAATTAAAGTAAATCCTTAAATTCTTTTGGAGATTGAGGTTTATACGAGTAGGTCCGATGATTTCAGCTTCAATAATGTATATTTAAGTTGTTACTGTTAAAAAGCTCGTAGTTGGACCTTTCGTTGGGTCAATCGGTCCCTCTATATGGTGACTAATGGTCAACTTGTCACTTTTGTCGGTAATGCTCTTATGGCCTTAACTGGTCGAGTTATGCCTTCGACACTGTTACTTTGAAGAAACTAGAGTGCTTAAAGCAAGCCTACTATCACGTGGTTAAATCCTCAAGCTAACCAACCGTGCAGCACTTGGCTTGTTTATAACGCCCATGTAGCCAAGTACGCCTTTTGAGAGGTTTGTGCACCAAGCACTATGGGTAAACAAAGATAAGAATTGCAACAAAAGTTGATTAGTGCCCTAAAGGCACTTAAAAATATGAATAGGATGTCAAGAGAGTGAGTGAGAGCTTTTGGAATGTGTATGCCATGTATTACAAATGAGGCCCTCCGCTAGTATTTATAAGCCTTCCTAACCAACCTATGGCCTTAGAAGGTCGGCCAAGACACATTCTAGAGATTACAAGATCATTTAGCCCTTAATGGAGCCTAGAACATTCTAGACAAGATCGCTAGACTTTTCATGACACTTCTGACCATCATGGTAGCCTTCTAGCATGTTCCAGGACGTTCTAAAGCCTTCTTGGGTGTGTCCAGACCATTCTAGTACGTTATGGCACTGTCTAGGGCCTTCTAAAGCCTTCTGGGGTTGTCTAGGTCGTGCATGGGCATGTCTGGGACCTTTTGGAAGTTTTAGGGGTTGTCTAAACATGGGGCGCACGGGCAGGAGGTCGTGCACGTGCGCTAGGTTGGGCGCATGTGCCGTGCGTGGCCTGTGTGGGGCACGCATGCATGGTGTCACAAGCACAATGCCTGGGTTGTCATGGATGGTCATCTGGGTGGTGGTGGGCGCTTGTGTGCGCACATGTTGGGCTAGCCGTCAGGCCATGTGCATCTGCCTGTGCACATGGACTGTCTGGTGTCACAATCGTAGCCTTTCAAACTTAGGAGGGACAATTGTGCAGCATTTGTTCGAACTCGATGAATAAGTCAACCGAGCAAAATTCGAAAGTCACTGTCAATCTCAGCGTATGATGTAACCTTCCTTTGCGTTCTTAAGAAAATTGTTTATACAACGCGAGAAAGAAATAAATACATTGAAATTGACATTATTGAAGGAATGGAATTCCCATAGCGGAAGCGTGTGAACGCTGTGCAAAAGAAATTCAACTTGAAACACAGAGAAAACACCTAAACATGCTTCTATGGTGAAAAAGAAGAAAAGAAAACTAACCTTTGTAGAACCTCCTAAGAATTCTTTAATCTCCCAAAGAACACAACGAGGAGAACACCACTAAGTCTTCCTTGTTATCCTCAAGATAGAAAAAACAACAGAGAGTTTGTGGGGCTTCTGTGTTTTTGTTTTGTTTAAAAGGAAAAATATTTGCAGAGAGATTTTTTTTTTTTCTTGGAAGCAATAGATCGTCAAAAACTCATACAGAAAAGATTGCATTCATCCTTCTATATCTTAACCAAAAGATATGA
>JACWES010000014.1:467562-649479 GCA_025688845.1 Cucumis hystrix
AAGATAACCTTGGATGTTAGTTTATGGGTTTTGTGGATTAATGCAACTAAATGTCAAATAAAATAACACACTTTATTTTATTAGATAAATAAAATGTTTGTATAATATATACAATTACAAACTACAAGACCACAAGATTTAGGACATCAATCCCAACAGTTATATGCAATGAAGACTGTCGGTTGCAAGGGAAAAGAGTTTGCTTGCAAAGAGTGCGACACTGCTTGGGCATGACGTTTCAGCATTTTCATATGCAAGCCTACCAGAGCTGAAAATGTTCAAAATGTACTATAGGGGAGACATACCAGTTGAATCCTCGCCCGAGCATTAATTGCACTCTTTGCAAGCAACCATTTTTCCTTGCAATTGACAGTCTTTAATGCATATTGTAACGTCGATTTCAATGTATTTCTTTATTTCTCGCGTTTTATAAAAAAAATTTCCAAAAACGCAAAGGAAGGTTACATCATACGTCGACTTTGTCCACGATTTTTGGATTTTGATTGGCTGACTTGTTTATCGAGTTAGAATAAGTGTCGCACAATTGTCCGTCTCGAGGTTGAAACACTACGATTGTGACAAGTGGTATCAGAGCCCAAATTGGCTGAGTGACAGTTGAGACAAAAAGATGTCGACTGCAAAACGAACGGATAAGACCCATGATGAACGATTGGTGGGGATCGATAAGCAGATGCTCCATCTGGTGGAAGTTTCTGATTCCATTCGATTTCTTGAGAAGCGGCTTGAGAAAGTTTCCAAGAGAGTCGATGCTATTAATGTGGTGTCCGGTCGTCTGGACGAATTACCCATACAAGATTTGTTGGCTAGAGTTGACACGTTACAGTCACAAATCATGAGAATTGGAAATGTTACCTACTAGCGTGGGGACAGTTCGTCGGGTTCTGTTGCCTGAATGGAGGAACGAGTTATTGAGCTAGATAACTCCCATAAGAATATGATGGAAGTGATAAATGGCATGACAGAGGATTTTTTAGCTACCCTCAATGTCGTTAGAAATGAAATCGTAGAGGTGAACACAAAGGTGAACCTTACGATGCGAGCATTGGCAAATCAAGTTCCGACTGGAGGAACAATTACAGTTGGCAAAATAAAGATCCTTGAACCCAAGCCCTTCTGTGGGGCAAGAGATGCAAAGGCATTAGAAAATTTTATCTTTGATATCGAGCAGTACTTTAAGGCCATGAATACCATTACAGAAGAAGCCAGAGTGACGTTGGCAACCATGCATTTGTCAGAAGATGCAAAGTTATGTTGGAGGTCCCGGTATGCCGATATTCAAGAAGGACGTTACACAATTAACACCTGCAACAGTTTAAAGAAAGAACTTCGATCGTAGTTTTTCCCTGAGAATGTAAAAATTTTGGCTTGACAAAAACTGCGTGAGTTAAAACACACCGGAACCATTCGGGAGTATGTGAAACAATTAGCGGGGCTGATGTTAGACATATCTGATATGACCGAAAAGGACAAAATTTTTAGTTTTGTTGAAGGGCTGAAGCTGTGGGCAAGGACTAAGCTATATGAGCAGAGGGTTCAAGACCTCGCATCAACCTATGCAACCGTTGAGCATTTGTTTGATCTGTCTAGTGACGCTCAGGATACGAGACGTCATCAAAGCTCTTCGCCTGGAAGAGAGAGAAACAACACGCTTGAATCCCGACCTTTTGGTATCGTGCTCTTGATATCAACGATCAAGTGTATGTCGCCTCGAATCAACACCCTCTAACACCACCTGTTACGTGGTTAGATTCTCAAGCTAACCAACTGTGCAACACTTGGTTTGTTAACGCCCGTGTAGCCAAGTAAGCATTTTGTGAGCTTAATGCACCAAGCACTATAGGTAAACAAAGATAAGTATGACAGTGGAAGTTGATTAGTGCACTAAAGGCACTTAGAAACGTGAATAGGATGGCAAGAGAGTGAGTGAGACCTTGAGAAAGCTTTTGGAATGTGTATGCCTTGTATTTCCAAGTATGGTTACAAGTGATTACAAATGAGGCCCTCCTCAAGTATTTAAAGCCTTCCCAACTGACCTAGGGCCTTAGAAGGTCGGCCAAGGCACATTCTAGAGATTACAAGATCATTAAGCCCTTTACAATGGAGCCTAAAACATTCTAGGCAAGACTAGACTTTTCAGGACACTTATGACTGTCATGGTAGTCTTCTAGCATGTTCCAGCACGTTCCAGGGCCTTCTTGGGTGTGTCCTAACCATTCTAGCACGTTATGACATTGTCTAGGGCCTTCTAAAGCCTTTCGGAGCTGTCTAGGTCGTGCATGGGCGGTGCAGCACGCATATGGGTGTATTTAGGGACTTTTGGAAGCTTCTGAGGTTGTCTGGACATGGGGCGCGCGCGTAGGGGACCGTGCCGCCTGTCGCTCGTGTGCACTGAGCTGAACGCATGTTACCACTCGTAAGATGGGTCGTGCGCTTGACGGGGCACGTGCTCATAGTGTTGCGTCCGCCACGCTTGGGTTGGCATGGGTAACCATCTAGGTGTCGTGGGCGACTGTGTGCGCACATGTAATGTTGGCCGCCGAGCCATGTGCATCTGCCCGACACATGGGATGTCTAGGTGGCGCTGGTGCCTGCACCTGTCTGGTGGTGCTTATAAGGTGTGCGTCCGTACAAGCACTTGGGGCTGTCATGGACATGTGTCGTAACATGCATGCGGGGCTCATGGGCTGCCTTCCGTGGCATATGTCAGTGCCATGGGCATGTGTCATGGGCACATGTGGGCTGTCACATGGTTGTGTGGGATTGTTAAACGGGTATGCTTGGCTCTTTCTTGGCTTGGCTTTAGGAGCCTTGTGGCACGTTTTGGCATAAAAATTGGGATCATTTCGTGGGATGTGACACTACACTCTGTATACATTAGCATGGAATAACATCATAAGATTTATATCCAATTCTATTAGATTTTAAGATCGGAGTAATGATTAATAGAAATAGTCGGGGGCATTCGTGTTTCATAGTCAAAGGTGAAATTCTTAGATTTATGAAAAACGAACAACTGTGAAAGCATTTGTCAAGGATGTTTTCATTGATCAAGAATGGAAGTTGGGGGCTAAAAGGCAACCAACTATTATCCTAGTCTCAACCATAAACGATGTTGACCAGGGATTGGCTGATATTGCTTTAAGGACTCCACTAGAACGTTATGATAAATCAAAGTCTTTGCCAAGGGGAGTATAGTCACAAAGCTGAAACTTAAAGGAATTGACAGAAGGGAGCCACGTGGAGTGGAGCTTGCGGGGGTTAGTTTGACTCAACATAAGGAAAGTTACCAAGTCCAGACATAGTAAGACTCTGATAGCTCTTTCTTGATTCTATGGGTGGTGGGGCATGGTCATTCTTACTTGGTGGAGCAATTTGTCTAGTTAATTTTGTCAACGAACCAACCCTTAGCCTACTAACTAGCTATGCGAAAGGGCCTTCGCAACCAGTTTCTTAGAGGGACTACGATCGTTTAGGCCAAGGAAGTTTGAGGCACTAACAAGTCTATGATGCCCTTAGATGTTATGGGTCGCACACGTGTTGCACTAATGTATTTAGCGAGTATATAGCCTTGGTTGACAAGTTCGAGTAATCTTTGAAATTTCATCCTGATGAGAATAGGTCATTGTAATTGTTGGTCTTTAATAAGGAATTCCATTAAGCACAAGTTATCAACTCTCTTTAACTACATTTCTGCTTTTTATACATACAATCTGTTGCTTAGATATTGATACACACTAATAGACTTCGGACAAAGAATATTGATAGATATTAATAAAAATTTATCAAAATCTACCCGTGTCTATCATTAATAGAATCTAAAATTTTGCTAGATTTTGTAAACATTTTGGTTCATTTTGTTATTTTTAAAAATGCTAGATTTACAAAATTAATATTAATTGTATTTAAAAGTTACACAAATATAAAAAGGTGTCGAACTAAAACTAATTTTTTTTAACTTCAATATGATTTCGCTACTTCGACACAAATAAATTTTTATTAAACATAGAAGTTCGTCAAAAAAAATCTAAAATATTTACTTTTGGTGGTTATTCGCATTCAATTAGAGAAAATCTTTTTTTTTTTTTTTTGTAGTAGTAGTATTACTTATTTATTTATCATGATAGCCTAGAGAGATACCCTACTTAATTTGAAATTTTATTTTAAGCACCAAAATATTTTAAACCTACAAATAGATAATAAAGAATCAACAATGCCTTTTTTCGGTGGAAGAGTGCTTTGAGTTGGAGTTAGCTTTTCTAGAAGGTTTTGAAAGGCCTTTTCAATTCTAAAAAACTTAGACCAGAACATGACAATACCATTTTCAACCATTCAGAAAGCTTTCTTTTATAACCAACCCAATCCTAACATATATATATATATACTCTCTGTCTAATCATCAAGCTTTACCTTTTAGTTATAATATGCTCACATATTTACTTTCTAAATTGTTTTCAATATCTGTTTCGTGCATGGTTTGTATAAATAGTTATATAAATTGCTAACTTCAAATTTAAACACATATATAATCTATATAATTCCAACTTTAGTACACTGTTTTTAATCAATTTAGGGTCAGTTAGGGTTAGTGTGGAATTTCTGTAGCTTTTATTGATGAATATATTTAAAATTAATTAATAAATAAAATCAACAGTGAGATGAAGTAAACTATGTTTGATATACTATTACTAAATTGTTGTGATTAAAGAGTAAAAGTAGATGTATGATCGCAATTATTTTTATATTCATATATAGAGTCTAATTACATTGCTGGTAAAATGTTGGTCACTAGAAATTACTTTGTCATTTTACCATGATCGATAGCATGGCATGGATTTTAGGATAATTGGGTTTAGCCTTTTTTTTTCTCACTTTTGCAATTTATATCTTCTGTTTATGCTAAACCCTTCTAGTAGGATTCCTCATCTTATTATGTTATGTGAAGTGTCATGCCCTTGGCCGAAGAGACTCATTTTGTCTAAAAACTTTTATTTTAAGACAATATAACATAATTCTTCCAATATAGCAAATTGGATCAACTTATTTATAAATATAACAAAATTTTACATTTTATCGACCATAGACCGCAATTGACCTAGATAATCATATACCACTATAGTGATAGACATTGATAGATGTCTATTTGATGTCTATTTAGGTATATCACGATTTAAACTAAGAAAGTAAAATTTTGTTATATTGGTAAATGTATATATATTCTTTTCTCTTTTTTCTTTTTTCTTTTTTTTTTTCTTGTTATTTAAACCAATTTTTCTAACATTTAACAATCCAAAATCCCTAAACTAAGTTTAGTTCCTAAAAAGGATACCATGTCCAAGAAACATCCACAGCAAGAAGATATAATTAGAAACTAGTACCATATTTGGAAGGGTTCTAAAATTGTTAAAAATCATATTTGTATGTTTCTATCACTCTAAGACACCGTTTTAAATCACTTAAAATTAATTTAATATTTAATTTTAAACTTTTAAATGTAATTTTCATATCATCCACTTTAGTTTTGAATGACTAAATGATATAATTCGAAGTTGGATATATTTTCCAAATGAAATCTCTGCCTTCAATGGCTAAGAGATGGAGTATTTATTAATGCTTTGTAAGTTTGTTACAAAGTAGTTACAAGAAAACTGTTTATCTAACTGTTCTAACTATTAGTTATCTCTACCCTTATCTGTTCTAACTAACTATAGCTTTCTCTACCCTTATTCTTATTACATCATTCCACCCCATAAGAATGGACTCGTCCCATAGTGCATCAAATAACAAATGTGAAGTTTTCTGGTGCATGATACGACTTCAAATCAGCAACATTGAAAACTGGATGTATATGAATGTCCGATGGCATGTCTATTTTAAAGGCATTATCTCCATACTTCTCTAGTATAGGAAATGGACCGATCTGTCTATCTTTCAATTTGTTATAGGTGCCAGTAGGAAATCTGTTCTTCTTTAAGTATATCATCACTAAATCTCCTTTAGAAAAATCAGCGTGTCTTCTCTTTTTGTCTACTGATTTTTTGTAGGAGTCTGTAGTTTGCACAAGGTGATCATAAACTTCTTTGTGCAATTTTTCAATGTTTTCTATCATGCTCTCTGCTTCTTTATTAAGGTCCACGATTGTAGGAAGTGAAGTAAGGTAGAAAGTTAACCGTGGTTGCTTAGTGTATACTACTTTGAAGGGGCATGTTCCTGTTGAACGATTCTTCATATTGTTGAAAGCAAATTCAGATTGTGCAAGTGCTAGATCCCACTGCTTAGGTTTTGTCCCACTAAGACAACGTAATAAATTGTCTAGGGTTCTGTTGGTTACTTCAGTTTGTCCATCTGTCTGTAGATGGGCTGTAGTGCCGTACTTCAATGTTGTGTAAAACTTTTTCCATAGAGTTCGCCATAAATTGCTTAAAAACTTAACATCTATGTCGGACACAATAGTTTTAGGTACTCCATGTAGTCATACCACCTCTATAAAGAAGAGGTTGGCTATATAGATTGCATCATTTGTCTTCTTGTAAGCTACGAAGTGGGTCATCTTGCTAAATTTGTCTACTACCACCATAACTAAATCAAAATACCTTTGGGTTTTGGGTAATCCAACCACAAAGTCAATTAACAAATTTTTCCAAACGGAAGTTGGAATAGGCTGTGGGGAATATAACCATGCATTTGTGCTTGAGCCTTTAGTTCTTTGGCAAATGGGACACCTCTTCATGAAATTATGTGAATCTCTCCTTAGCTGAGGCCAGTAGTATCTTTTAAAAATAATCTCAAATGTCTTATTCTGCCCAAAGTGTCCAGCTAAACCGCCGGAGTGTGCTTCTTTCAACAAGGCTTCTCGTAGTGAGGTATGAGGAATGCACAATTTTTCACCCTTAAATAGGAAGCCTTCAACAATATGGTAATCATCAGCACCTACGTAATTGGAGCATTTATACTAAATGTTCTCAAAATCAATATCTTCTTCATATAGGTCAAGAGAAGTGTAACCAAAGAGCTTTTCCTACTTAGGGCATCAGTTACCTTGTTCTCTTTACCCAACTGGTGTTTGATTACAAAATCAAATCTTTGAAGGAAAGAAATCCAGCGTGCGTGCATTCTGCTGATATTTTTTTAAGATTGGAGATACTTTAGGGAAAAGTGATCGGTTAGATGTACAAACTCTTTAGAGATCGTAGGTAGTGTTCCCATTGCTTTAGTGCTCGAACGAGGGCATACAACTCATGTTCATAAGTGCTCCATGACTGTCTTGAGGAGCTTAGTTTTTCATTGGAGTATTCAATTAGGTGTCCTTGCTGAGATAGGACAGCCCCAATTCCAGTGCCATAGGCATCCACTGCCACTTCAAATGGTGAAGAGAAGTCTAGTAGTTGAAGAATAGGGCTGGAAATTAACTTCTTCTTAATGTCATCAAAGCTCTCTTGTTGTGTTAGGGTTCATTTAAAGTTTCCCCTCTTTAGTCAGTTCATTAGAGGTTCTGCCAAGGAGTTGAAGTTCTTAATAATCTTTCTGTAGAAGGAAGCCAAGCCAAGGAAGGCTTGTATCTCTTTAATAGAGATTGGTGTAGGCCAAGTATGGATGACTTCTATTTTCTTCGGCTCCATACTTTGCTTCCTTGTTTAATTATAAAGCCAAGAAAGGCAATCTCCCTCCTTAAAAACATGCACTTCTTCGGGTTGATGTATAATTTTGTTTCTGTTAAAACTTGAAACAACTTTCTTAAGTGTAGTATATGCTCAACACAATTGGTGCTATACACAAGTATGTCATCAAAATAGACAACTACAAATCTGTTAAGAAAGAGGTGAAGTACCTGAGTCATCAATCTCATGAAGGTACTAGGAGCATTAGATAACCCAAAGGGCATGACCATCCATTCAAATAAGCCTTCATTGGAAATGTTGTCTTCCATTCATCTTCGGGCCTAATACGTATTTGGTAGTAACCACTCTTTAAATCAATCTTTGAAAAAATGATGGCTTTGCCAAGTTGGTCTAAGAGATCATCAATGCCTGGGAAGGGAAAACGATACTTCACCGTGATTCTATTTATTGCTCTAATGTCTACACACATCCTCCACTACCGTCTTTCTTTGGAGTAAGTAGGTTAGGTATAGCACAAGGACTCAAACTCGGTTTGATGTGTCCCTTTCTAAGTAGTTCTACAATATGATCATGGAGAATTTGGTACTCTTGGGGACACATTCTATAATGAGTTAGGTTCGACAATGATGCTCCTAGAACAAGGTCTATATGATGCTGTACATTTCGAAGGGGTGGAAGTCCCTCCAGTTCTTTCTACAAATGAGGGAACTCATCAAATAGCTGTTGTAATTTAGGTTCCACAACCCCATATTGTTCTTCCTTAGGCTTTTCAACAATAATCAGCCTTAGGAGGTCTTGTTCCCTTTCTTTAAGTAGTTTCTTCTCACTGACAGTGATGAACAATTGTTTCTCATGTCTTGTTCCTTCACCATTCCTCCTTGCTAATGGCATTAGAACTACCCTTTTTCCCATCCATTGAAACTCATAAGTATTTTCTCTCCCCTAATGCAAGGTTCGAGTGTCAGATTGCCATGGTCTTCCTAACAGCAGGTGACACACATCCATTTCAATGATATTGCAAACTATTTTGGTCCTTATACCCACTTCCAATGGAAAGAGGGACTGTATAGATTTCGTTAACCATGGCCTCTCCTCCTTTCCTCACCCAACTTATCTTGTAAGGATTTGGATGGGTTTCTGCCTTTAGATTCAACACGGTTACCAGCTCCTTTGCCACAAAGTTTTCACTATTGTCGTTGTCTATTATCACATCACATACCCTTCCATTTATAGTACATCTTGTCTTGAAGAGGCTATGGCACTATGGATTCTTCTCTTCTTTAGGAGCAATGAGTACTCATTGGATGACACAAGAGACTCTGTCTCCATCATCCGCCTCAATTAGCTTAGCTTCTTCCTCTACTTCTTTGCTACTTTCACTCATCGAATCTACTTCTTCCTCAGCTAATGCTACGATTTTTTGTTAGGGGCAAGTATTGGAAAGGTGACCAGTTTAGCCACATCAAAAGCACATCCCCAACGATGGTTGAGTGTAATTATTCTGATTGTTGTTCCTGTACACTGGCTCCTTCTTCTTCTCATTAACTGCCTCCTGATTGTCAACCTCCTTCCCTTTTCCTCTTACTGAGGTTGAAGGTTGGTCATTTGTCTTATCAGGAAAGTTGTTCTTTCTTGTTAAGGTTGTCTCCCATGTTGATCTCCTATTCAGGTTCTTAGTTCTAATGGCTATCATCTCTTCCACTGTTTCTGCAAAAGAAATTGCTTCAGATAGAAAACGAAATGGTTGCAGCTTTACCTTCTCCTTGATATCAAACTGATGGCCTCCCACAAATCTTGCAATTTATTGCTATTCATTTTCATTCAGATTTTTTCTTGCATTGAAGCGATGAAACTCTTCAATATATTCAGCTACTATTCGAGTACCCTGGTGGCAGTTTTAGTACTGATTGTATAAGGTTTGTTCATAATTTGGGGGTAGGAATCGTGCCTTCAATAGTTTCTTCATTTTCTCCCAAAAATGAATGGGTTGCTTCCCACACACCTTTGCCTATTAATCTCCAGCTGATCCCACCATGCCGAAGCACCAGCTCGAAGTTTTAAGGCTACGAAATGGACTTTCTTACGTTCAAGCGTGTCCATGTAGTTAAAGAAGTTCTCAGTGTTCTTTACCCAATACAAGAATGATTCTATGTTTCATTTGCCATCGTACATTGGGAGATCGATTTCATTTTGTAGTCATGGTGTTCTTCTCTTCTGGCTTCACATCTTCTATTATTTTGTCTCTCCCGCATTTCGTCATTGAAGTTCCAGATATTTCCTTGCTCGTCACCACTCGAGAAGTCATCTTCTTGAATTTCTTGCCATGCTTCTTGGTCTTCTTGAAAATCGTCTTCAAAGTGTTGCGGCGGGACTTCACCGGGTCTCCTTCTATGAAAGCCTCTTGTATTGGTGAAATTCCTGAGGTTTCCCCTTGCTCGCCGACCTCTTCTGTCACCAAAATGGTGATTGTTCAAAAGGTTTACTTCAATCCGAGGCGGCGCTGACGGTTCTTCCATTCTTCGGTTCAATAAATCCACATTTTCAATCAGTTTATCAAACTTGTTATGAAGATCTCCCAAGGATCCTTCGACGGCCAGCAAGCGAATCGTTGATGTCTTTGGAGAGAGGGTGGCGATTTCCTCCACTTCTTCTTGCACACAGTCGTCCCCTGCGGCTGGGTTTATCACTCTCCGGCCAACCATTCGTCTTAAGAATCGAGGCTGCTCTGATACCACTTTGATGTAATTTAAAGTTGGATATATTTTCCAAATGAAATCTCTGCCTTCAAAAGCTAAGAGATTGGGTATTTATTAATGCTTTGTAAGTTTGTTACAAAGTAGTTACAAGAAAATTGTTAAGTATCTAACTGTTCTAACTAACTTTAGCTATCTCTACCCTTAACTATTCTAACTATAGCTTTCTCTACCCTTATTCTTATTACATCATTAAATGCATGTTTTTAGAGTGATTTTGAAAATAACAAAAGTGATTCTACATCTGAATTTTTGTCATCATCATGAATCCTCGACCAATTGAATTTTGACAAGACACACCTGTAAATTATCATTTATCCTCAGCCTTCATCCAACTTGACAAAATTGACAGAACAAATGAAGAACCCAAACATGGCAGGTTTGGTTAGGTTCGTTGATGAAGAAAAAAAAAACAATGACGTTTAAGAGCAACTACTCATCAATTATGCACAAAGTAAAGAATCTGCAGAGCATAAACAATTAATTAAAAGAAACTAAATAAACAATCAAAGAAAAAGAGAACATTCTATTTCATATGGGCCTACTGCCAATTGGGAACAAACTTGCTACATGACAACAAAAGGGTCCCAATATAAACTTTTTCTTGTCCCCCAAAAGTCAAAAGGTTGAAGGTAGGTTTGGATCTTTCCTTTGCATCATTTTCCCACTTTCTTAGGCTTAGTCTCCCATCGTTAATATTAAAAGGGGTCAAAACAGACCTTGTCTTCCCAAATTTTTGTGAGAAAATGGAATGAGAGAGAATCAATATGGTCGTGACAATTGTCACTACATGGTAGCTCCTTTACAATGTCCTCTTCTGTCCTCTCTTTGTTTGCTTCCACTTGTGATCTTCCTCTCACAATTTAAGACCCAACTTCTCTTTTCCAAAGGAATATAAATAACACTTCTCAGTTCTCAGTTTCATAACTTTTGTTGGAACCCACATGTTCAAGGAAAATACTACTATGATGATGGACTCTAATCCACCACTATTCGATCAATACGAGTTCCTTTTGCAATCCACAGCTCATTTACAACCATTTAACAATGGAAATCTACCAACTAACTCTGTCATGGAGGAATGTCAGCTTCCTCTTATTGATCTTAAAGGTTTGAAAAGTAGCGATGAAAAGGAGAGGGTAGCTTGTAGAAGAGAGATTTTTGAAGCATCAGAAGAATGGGGATTCTTCCAAGTGATAAACCATGGGATACACACAGAGCTACTGAACAGAATGAACAAAGAACAAATAAAGTTGTTTGGGGTACCCTTTGAGAAAAAATTTACAAGTGGGATTTTGGATAATTCTTACAGATGGGGAACACCCACTGCAACCCACCCAAACCAGTTCTCTTGGTCTGAAGCTTTTCACATTCCCCTCACAAAGGTCTCTGAAGCTGCCTGCTATGGCGACTTCATTTACTTAAGGTATCAATTCTATCTATCAACATTCATCTAGCTATATACTTCTCTTAAGCATTATCATTATTACATTGTTAGTTTCAATACTTAAGAACATTGTGCCTATATCAAACTAAATGGGCTTTTAGACTTAAAAAAGTTTTAGATTAATCAGATTATGCTTTTATTTGTTAATAATATCACATTTGCAGAAGTTACCTAATGATCATATCACATTCATATTTTAGTTTAAAGTTTTAGGAACATGATTGAACGATTTTATAAAGTTCGATTTATAATCTAATTGTTCAAAAACATCTAGCGAACTTGAAGAGTTTAGCTCTTGTAGACATTTTCACAAACAGTTAGAGCGCAAAAGGTAACGACACTTCATTCTTCCGCAGATGTACTAAATTAGCAAACAATAAGAAAAGCCCATTAATGAATTGACTGACCTTACATCATGGAACGGCAGGGAAGTGATGGAGGAAGTGGCAAGCGCGATGTCGAAGGTAGCAAGAAAATTGGCAGGAGTTTTAGTGGAGAGTATGGGGCAGAGGAAGGAATTATTAGAGGATATTTGCGACGAAAGCACATGCTTCCTCCGGTTGAATCACTACCCAATTTGTCCATTTTCCGGCGAAGTTTCAGGGCTGGTGCCACACACGGACAGCGATTTTCTTACAATACTTCATCAAGATTCCGGCGGTGGTCTTCAGGTGATGAAAGGATCGCAATGGTTAGCTGTGAAACCCAATCCACAAGCCCTTGTTGTCAACATTGGAGACCTTCTTCAGGTACACACTCCAACTCCAATTTCTTTTCATCCAATCATTTACCATTCACTCTTTTTTTAGTTTCCATATTATCTAATCTATTGACATTAATATTGAAAAATGCTTTATGAATATTGTATAAAAAAATTTACCTTAAAAAAAAATTTAGATAGATTTTAGTGATCAAAAGTCTATGACTTGAACACTTGAATGTGGTGGACCAAATTTTTAACATATTCTCTAGAACAACACAAAATATTTTATGTTAAATATGTGTCAAGTGAACATATTTCAAACATATGAATTTATGAACAGCTAAGAAATCTGCATTTTGAATTTCATCTTTTCAATATATATCTTCATTTCAATTATGTAATCTAAGATAGTATAACTATTTATTATTACGATAGTCATTATTACCAATGCCCAAAAGTGAATACTTTGGAGAAAAGAAAGAACGAACATCTCAGCCTCTTACCACTAGAGAATATAAAATAATGAATAAATCAATGAGAGGATATAAATAGAAATGAATCATTTAATACACGATATCTAATTATGAATTTAAATAAAAAGAAAAACCATCTGACTTCTTATTTTTTCCACTTAATAACAAGGAAGTGACTTTCTACTTTCCAATTCCGAAGTTTGAGATTATTTGTATTAGAGTCATCTAAATTGACTTTAAAATAATTTTAAAAGAACTCATTTTTTTTTATATAAAAATATATTTTAAAACTATTTTTAAAAAGTCAATTTTTTTAAATAGCACTTGAAAATGAATTTCAGTAAACAGGTTTTAAAATGTTATATATTTAATCCTAAAGTTTTTTAATTTCAGTTTAGTCCATAGTTTTCAAAACATTCTTGATGTTATCCTAATTAAAGATTCAAAAGATCAAATTTGATGGATTTAAAGTAGAGATATATACAATGCTTTGAATCCAATTAGTAAGTATGAAATTATAAAATTGTACTTACTAAATCAAAATTTCTAAATTTGTAATACTTTATCCAATCAACGGGGACTCAAAAAATAAAAATAAAAATAAAATGAACATCCAACCTATAGAAAAATGTTATGATTCAACTTAATTAAACTGTCGGCACAAATTTGCAAAAGTTCACTCTAATAATTATTATTTATTATTATCTTTTTTTATTGTTATTTAATTTGTCTGGTATTTGAAAAGGACATGTCTTTCTCCATCAAAGTATGTATCAATTTTCAATTCCATTTTTTATATTTCAAAAGTTTTATTTTGTCTCCATTGTTATAATTTTTTTAAATCAAACATATAGTCAATAATAATCATTGATAGTGTTGTTATATAGTCAATAAAAATCATTGATACATATCTTTTTAGTATAATGGTACCACCTAATGGGTTTTCCAATTAAATAAGAGTTGATTTAGTGAGGTTGGACATCAACTTCTAATATTATACCATAAAAATACATTGGTAGGGGATAAATTATAATTTGAAAAAAAAAAGAACTTTAAACTTCTTTCTATCTCTATGTCCGTCTCTCTGAATATATACAAAAAGTTGGACTTCAACATTTTGAAGTCAGTATATAATTTGGCTACCTAACATTTTCTTTTTAATACTTCTGATAATGATTTAGTCCAATTTAGTCCAATAATTTGGCACCTAATATTAAATCCATTGCCATCAATACTCAAATAATTAAACCACCTTTTAGTTTTGGACTATAGGTTTTCTTACTTCATTCATTTGCAATATTCCATTCCTTTTCTAAGGCTGTTTTTTCCATAGAATATTTGGGTGAAAATGCTATCTCAACTAATCAATCACTATACTTCTCAAAATACATGCAACACATCATAACAAATAAAAGTATCTGAACCAAAATAAAATATTATAAGAGCAAAAAAATGTCATTCATAATGTTTTAGAATTATACAATTTGGTCGACTTTCATTATATATATCTTTGCCTCCTCCTTATGGAAGTTCTTGAGCCATAAATGTGTGATATCTCTCAACTGATTCCCTTGGTTAGTCCACCTGGGTTGGATCTACTGGAACGGAACCTTCATTTAAACCAACCTATTATTACAACATAAACTAACTTTAGTAATTTTCTCATTGTTTTCATCTTTATTTTATTTCTGGTTGAAATATATAAATCTGGGAATGAAGAGAGAAATGTTGAAGAATATGATAGAGCATTATTAACTTCATGATTTTTTCTTCAAAGCTGAGTGAGACTAGATTTTGGAATCAAACCACAAGGTATTCTACTCTCACATAACTACATCATTGAAGACATTTGCAATATATTAAACATACCATACATAGGGTGGTGTCTAAAAATGGTGTAAAAGTTTTTTTTTCTTTTTTTTTCTAGACCTTAAACTCAGAGATCCTCCAAATGTATGGGATTCAATCTTTGACCTCTTAGGTTAAAAACATATACGCCTAAACCAGTTGAGTTATGTTAAGAATGGGCAAAAAACTAGTTTCATATAAAACATAGTAAAAAAAGCCTCTAAGATCTTATTCGCATATCCTACAAATTTCAAACAAAAACAACCTTCACAACCCCACTGTGTTCCTCATCCCAAAAGAAAACATCCTCAAATTCAAACAGGAAAATTCCTTAGACAGTAGGATGAGTTTAGGGATTCCTTTCAAAAAGTATTTTTCCTTTTCAAGAGAAATGTTTTATTTAACTAATACATCATCTTATTTGATGTTAGTATTTCTCAAACTAGTTTTGATTGCCAAATATTATAAGAAGTACAAAAGATCACGGACTAATAAGTTAAGCTGCAGGCCTGGAGCAATGATACGTACAAGAGTGCAAAGCATAGGGTCGTGGCTAACCCGATGAGGGAAAGATATTCAATAGCATACTTCCTCTGCCCTTCTTATCACTCTCAAATTGGGAGTTGCAGAGAGCCTTCACCTTATAGACACTTCACGTTTGCTGAGTACAGAAAACAAGTCAGAGATGATGTGGAAAAAACTGGCTACAAAATAGGACTTTCAAATTTTCGGCTTTAAATCACAGCAATAACAAATAAAAGAACTACTATACGGAAGACCAATACTATAGCAAATACCAATTCAACTGAAGCACATATAGAATTAAATTATAGTTGCGTCGACAACTCAATGTTACATAAAGCAAAAAAGTCTGAAGAAATCTAATGTGCACAAAACTGTTCCTGGTTTAACCTTGACTCAAATAGCTACTGATACAGGATATATATCTAACTTCACTGCGTAAAATTCCCAGAAAGAATTCTGACCATGTCAAGAACATGTTCCATAAGCTTAAAAACATAGCTAACATTATATATATATTTTTTAAAGAAAACAAGAAATATAAAGTCAATAAGCTTATGTATGCTTAAAAAGAATATTCAATGCATTTCCATTTAAAATTGCTGAAGTTTTCCTTATACTACTAATTTGATCCTACTATGTTTACAAGTGTTTAGCAACCGTGATTACCAAAACATTCAACTGAGACTAAAGACAAGACCCTCAATCAATAGCTATGTCCATAGGTCGTGGCTTTCTATAGTTTTGGCTAAAGAAGCAGACATATATTGCACCTTTTTGTCCTATAAAATCCACATTTCTTATCATTTTTATACCAACAAGAAATATAAAGTCAATAGGCTTAAGTATGCTTAAAAAAATATATTTGATGCAAAGAAATATAAAGTCAATAGGCTTAAGTATGCTTTAAAAAATATATTTGATGCATTTCAATTTTAAAATTTATTAATTTTAGTAGTTTACCTCATGATACTATTTTGTCTGTTTATTATGTTTACCAAGTGTGTTACATATAACTAACAAAAGTTGGGTTCATATTTAATTTGCACACCTAATGTATGACATGTACCTGTTGTGCTAACATGTGCCCAACTGAAATGTTCCTTTTTTCTTTTTTTTATATCCGTGAGTGTCCAAGCCAGCTTACATACACCTCGACTAATCTCACGGGACACATTCGGATGTCAAGGAAATTAATTCCTAAGTAGGAGGCCACCATGGATGGAACCCACTACCTCTTAGTTATTTGAGACTGTCTCTCTTTTTACCACTAGGTCAACCCATGATGATTCTATCTGAAATATTTCAAACACAAATCCATTGCTCAACTTGAAGTGTGCACACTTTGTAGAGTTTAACCATTCAACCATGAGTTATTATGTTTACCTTGTCTCCCTATGATAACCAGCCTCACTCCCCTTTCCTTTCCGGTCTTTGGAAGATCAAACTTCAGTCACAGATGTGCTGTTTTTAAAGAAAAAAATCATAATTGTTAAAAGTAATTGTACTGAGGGTATTTGTGTAATCTTTAAAGAAAAAAATCATAATTGTTAAAAATAATTGCACTGAGGGTATTTGTGTAATCTTTATATTTGGGTTTATGTCCTGGGTTTATGTCTTGGTTTATTGTATTCACGTATTTATTATACTCATATGAGTAATTCTCTCACGGTTAAATTCAACGTTGTTTTCTCACACTAGAAGTTTTAGTCCAAGTGAAAGTTTGTAGGAATTTATGTCCTAAAACTCGTAATTTGTAGTTAAAATTATATTCTATTCAATAAAGTTGTTATTGAGAACTTATTAGTGAATATTGAATGCTATAATCTTGAATCCAATAAACTAAGGTCCCGAAGCTATCTAGTGTAAACTTGAACTTGAGACATACACGTGGATCAAGTTCGAGTATATAGCCCAAACGGTCTACAGTGTATGAATAAAGTGGGACATCTTATTCTGGAGACACTATGGATGTTGCCCGCTTTGTAGTTAGTAGAAACAATGTGATCCTAAATCGTTCATGTAAAAATATGAAAATGGGAACATCCTATGTAAAGAGTTTACATTAGACTGGAATCATGAAATAGTTAATTTTAAGTTATAACACTGTTGATTATATAAAACTGACTATTTTGATTATTGATGACCTAAGGTAACTTAGTCTTAATCTTGAACTAACTATGAACTTTTGTTTAAATGGAATTATCCTTAAATCTGCAAAGGTGAGGGCAGTTCAACAGCGCTGGCCCAATAAGCCTTCCATTTCAGGGGTAAGACCAGGTGAAGGGTTAGAGGCATAGGGTGCAAGATGGAATTTCCTCCTACCCACTTTAGGGTTAATAGATAGGTTGTTTCCTTAAAGACTGAATCCAAATCTTGAACAAGGGGCCCCACCCTCTCATTGACCCTAGAGGGATTCGATTTATAGGTTAAACCTTAAACCAATTGTACAATAGTAGATCAGTGGGATTTAAGGAACAAGATGTCGTCTCGAGGGTAAATCAGTATTTTAACCAGCCAAAGTTATGAACAATCTGTAAATGATTAACTTACTGATCATGGTTATATCTATAGGGAGGGGAGTGCAACTACAGAACTTTAGTGGAATGACCCGTTAGTTAACGAATGTTGATTAGCTCAATCTAAAAAGGTTTAATCAGTTAATCTCGGATCGTTGGAACTCATGATCTATAGGTTCATTAGGTTCCCCTATTAGCTCATATGGAAGAAACTTAGAACAATATGATAGAATAATTCAAATTATGTAAAGAGAGAAAAACTGACGAATATATGTGATATAACCGTCAGTTATCAGTTGGAGATAGAACCTTATGTTTAAATGTGATTTAAATATTTAAAATATAAATACGGATTCATATTCGAAAGCTTGGAATTGATGGAAATGATCAAAGTTGTAAAAAGTTGAAATGTTGACTTTTGACTTTGATAAGTCAAACTTTGATCGGCTTTACATTCAAATGTGATTTGAATTTCGAAAAAATGAATGTGGATTTATGCTCGAGAGGTTGGAACTTTTTCAGGAGGATACTCAGGTACGATCATCGTCTTCCCGCCACTCTTCAAACTCAACCAAATAGCTTTCAAATCAAGTTTTCTTTCTTTGCTCTAATGACTAGTAATCTTCTCTTTCTGCCCATCTTTGTTGAGAATCCTTGATCCTTTGTCTTATTTCTCTCATTTCTATCTGTATCTCTAAGAATACGTTAATTCCATTATCAAGATCCATTACTAAAATTGATGTTCCAAGATGAATGGCTCTGATACCAATTTGTTAGGATACTGTTAGATACCTAGATTAATATAGGGTAGGGGTATAAAGGTAATTAGATTTGTTGGTAGTTAGTTGGTTAGTTAGTTGGTTATAAATAGGAAGTTAGGGAGGGAAGAAAGGGGGAAGAATTTTGGTGAGATATTGGGCTGCAACATTCCTTGAAAGAGAGGAAGGGCAAAGAGTTAGGGTTCTTTTACTTGTTTGTTCGTTTACTTCTTTTATATTGTAATTTCTGTTTGAGATATCAATAAAATAGAATCACTATATCGGTGTTCTATCAGATACTTCCTAACAAGAACAAGATCTTAATTTATCTTTGTGATGTGTGTAAGCTCGAACGATTAGATTTTTGGTAGAGAGACTACCAAACTATTTTACTTGATAATATTGGTGAATATTTAGGTGTTTTTTCCTTTCTCAAAATGCATTTGGTAAATTTGAACACTTTAAATGCTTGTCAAGGCAAGTCCTTCTGAAATTAAAGGGAGCTAGGAGTTTATGAAAAAAAAATGGTAGTTAGAAAGAAGATAAAGAAGATCACCCCAGTTTTGGTTTTGCTACAAGTATCAAAAAGTAAAGTTTTATTCCAAATTCCTCAATTGCGAAGATATTTTGCTCTTTTGTTGCTTATGAACCTTTTGTAAAAAGATTTATGGATCACATTTGAATATGGACTGTATGATCATAAAGAAACGATATATTTGACTAGAACTTTTTTCTTTATCAAAGTTCATTGTGGAGCCTTGATCTTTTGGAGGTAATTAAGTTTAGCAAGACGATTTCCAACTGTCAGTATGACTTGCGAAAGAAGAAGATGTTTAGCTGTTTATCAGAAAGTAGCTTCCTGGAACTTTTGTCTAAAGTAATTTTGAAGTTAGTGAATTTCAGATTCCTTTAGGGCTTTAGTAATAATGGAAAGAAAGGGTTATAATTGATCAAAGATAGTGGCCGCTGACTCCTGTTGGAAAGTTTTTGAGTTATTTCCTTCCTCTAAATAAAAGTTGTGGATCTTTGTTTGGAATTTCGTTTTTGGTCATTGTTTATCCCCTTCAGTCTGCTCTGATGCTCTGCCACTAGTGACTCCTTATAGCTCCTATTTGCTTTTTCTGTTGGAAAGTTTTTGAGTTATTTCTTTCCTCTAAATAAAAGTTGTGGATCTTTGTTTGGAATTTCGTTTTTGGTCATTGTTTATCCCCTTCAGTCTGCCCTTATGCTCTGCCACTAATGACTCCTAATAGCTCCTATTTGCTTTTTCTCAACTGTTTTGTATTATTGTCAGAATTGTGCTTGGGAAGATTCCAGAGATATTTTCAGTGCAAGCTTCTTAGCATAAGTCCCCAGTGGAGTCACCACTTTTCAGCCTCCTTGTGGTGTTCTTTCTCCAATGATCTCGAGTTTGTCTCGGTGGGAGTTTTTGGTCACCTTTTATTTAGAAGGATGTTTAGTCTTGTATTTATATTTGTATTTCTCTGTACTTCTTTTTGTTTGTTTTGCCTTTGGACATTACTCCTTTGTTATGGGTTTTATCTTGGTTGGATATGATGAGGGTGCTATGGGGGTGTCAACCTAGTTGAGATGCCTAGGTGCGCCCCCTGATCCATGGTTACATGCTCATTGTATAATTCTCTTGTACTATGAGCTTTTGTCTCATTATTATTATATTTATATTAATAAAGAGGCTGTCTCCTTTTTAAAAAAAAATGTTTGTCAAGGCAACCAGGTCTAAATCTTTGTGATATGTGTAAGCAGTAAACAACTCTTGAAAGTGTTACACCCAAAATAACTAAAAGCAAAAGAGTGAAAGTACCTCAAATCCATCATCCTTGTCGGCCCATTATCAAGGATCAAAAAACATCTTGGGATATCTACTCTTTCTCGAAACATCACTGTAATAGATTTATCTGTTTTATTTAGCCAAGGAATATTGCAACCTTATCTCTCAGGCTGCTCTTCTTCTTCATTACTGAGACTACTTCTCCAACATTATCATTATGCCTTTGATTTTGACTCTTTAAGTCACAAGAAAATTGTACATCTGTTGTAAGAAATTTGGATTGCTCAATCTCTACAGACTTCTTAAGCAAAGGACCCAAAAACAAATTCAGCATGTCCTTCGCAGGATCTCCCATTGTGCTGACACTTCTATCAACCTTTTCACCACCTGAAATTGCAGTTGAATCATGAGGAATTGAGGTTTTAAGAACCAGTGCACTCTGCTTGCTATCATTATTAGTAATAAAAGATCCTTCAGCTTGATTCCTAGTGTAGCTTGTTCTTTGATTTATTCTACTAGATTCACGTTCTGCATATATTTTGTGCCTATTATCCCTATCCTTGTCAGCTTCAACATACTGCATGCAAATGAAAATAATTATGTTCCTAAAACTGAATAGTAGATAAATTAAAAGCATAAATAGTTAAAATAAGCAAACCCACCAAACATTCAACCTATGAAGCACAAATACTTCATGTGAGGTAGACAATTGGTATCAGATACAAGATACCAATACTCCCAAATACGTATCTAATACGCGATGTTGGCAAATCTGTTTTTTTTTTTCTTTTCTTTTTTTAGTATCAAATGCACGAGTCCCCTTCTAGATACGTGAAGGGGACACTCTAGACCTTTCTAAAATAAATAAATAAAAGCTCATCTAATCTTTCCCAATCCAAAATTAATCAGTTTATTTTAAAAGCCCACTGCCCCTAGTCAAAACTTAAAAATAATAATAATAAATAAAATAAAATAAACCCTAGAATCATCTAATCATGACTAAGTCCCCACAAAGCCGGGCAAAAAATAACCCACTTGAATATCTTCAACAATTCAACAAAGTTCTTCATTTATCTTTGTACTTCTCCCTCCAATCTTCTTCTTCTTTGATCTATCTAACTCCAATGCGCCACCAACCTTTTTCTATGGTAATATATCAACCTTTTCTAAGGTAATCTATCAACTATAATATTTCAATATCTCTGATGTTGCTTTTTGTATAGTATTTTGACATTTGTATTGTATATTGTACTATTGTCATTAACTTGACATTTTATGATTTTTAGTGGGTTACATTTAGTATCTTTATGTTAAATTTCCATATCCTAGAATCTATAAATCAAAAAGAAAAAGAAAAAGAAAAAAGAAAAGTTATCATCAATGCATCTGTGTCCTAGCTTTTTCAAAATTGGTACTCGTATCCATATTCGATATTTGTATCTGTGTTCATGCTTCATAGCATTCAACTATCTGTCAATCTCTAAAGCATACCAATAATGTTAGGAATAACATAAATTGATTACTACTTCCTAGAATCGTCAGAAAATAAAATGTAGTTTTCTTATGTAGTAGAGGGTAAACAACCTCTTTTGCAATGACCAGTAGATCTTCCACTGTCAGTTCAATATCATCATCATCCGGAGGTTGAACTTGGATATCCAAATTGCTTATGGATCCCGAGTTTCTAGGTCCTTTTCTTTTTTCCAAAGCAGAGCTCAAAGGCTTCCTTCTATTTGATTTCTTAGCTGGGACTGCCTCAGGGTCGTGACCATCCTTAGCCTCATCAATTTGACTTGATTTTAGTTTTCTTCCCTTCCTTTTCTTAGATTCACATTCCAGGACGTACGAATCATCCATCAACACTTGTTTCTGTTCATGCAACACTAATTTTGGATGACACCTAACCGAATTTGCTTCCTTGGCTACGGATGCTTGAGAGTCAAGTTCTTCCTCTAGACCCTTCTTGTTGTTCTCTGCATCATTAGTTCTCTGTACTTGGTCATCAGCACGGACTCCCAGCATCCACTGCGGTAAACGACGCCCAGTTCCTCCACCAGAAGTAACTCCCACCATCTGTGTTTACCTGATATTATCCTGAACCACGAAGACAGCCAGTTTGATGCAATATACATAACTAAGGAAGAACTTCAAACATTAAAGTATCCACGAAACCACTCCGAACCGGGAAATATATCAACCGTAACATCATAAAATCTTCAAGAGGTTGAGAGATTGCAGGGGTAAGGACGAAACGTAGATAATCGCAATCATCCCAAGTCTCTATACTCGGGTCTAAATACAAAAGAATTATGCAATTCCACGGTTCCTTATATGAAAACTCGAGGATCAGGTATTGCAAAAAGGAAATAACTTTTACGTCCGTTACAATTTCAGTTCAATTTTTACGAATTGGAATTCAATCTTATTGGAGACCTAACTTATTATCGGAAGTGGAAAAGAGAATTGAAACCGACCTGCAGAATTTGACGAAATTCGCCGGCCGATCTTGGAGATCCGTTTCAGAAATGGCGACTGATAACACCGAACAACGATTCACAAGTAATCGCTGCCCCTTGGCGATGCTGAGAAGCCCAAAACCATATTCCAAATCTTAGAAATAAAAAAGTTCGGGCTTGAATGCACAACATTTAAGCCTAATTATTATAATTTGTGTTTGAATTGCATAATATTATTATAATATATGTTTACAGTAAAGATTATTATAGTTTGTGTATTATATTTATAATTTATGTTTGAGATGAAAATTATTATAATTTGATTTTTTATTATTCTTTTTTGGCCTACGTCTATATTATACATGAAATATTTTTTTTAATTAAGATGTTCATTTGATAAATTTAGCTAAATACTGGATTTTTCACTTCTCTTTTTGTGGCATACATATATATGATACATGAAATACACATGTTCTTAAATTGATTTCATTAAATTTGGGTACATACATATTATAAAAACGGTATTTTTCACTTCTGTTAAATTGATTTCATTAAATTTGGTTAACTAAGATTTTCATTTAATAAATTTAGCTTTAATTTAGGTTTTTCAATACTTTTTTTTGGAATACATATATATGGGACCTGAAATACACATTTTTCTTAAATTGATTTCATTAAATCTAGTTAACTATAATGTTCATTTAATAAATTTAGCTTTAATCTAGATTTTTCATTACTCTTTTTTGTCATACATATATATGGCAATACATTAAATACACATAAATCTTAAATTGATATTATTAAATCTTGTTAATTAAGATGTTCATTTGATAAATTTATGGTTAATCTCCACAAAGTATTTTTTGCATATCTTTAGGTCATTGTGTTTAAAATTAGTTTACGCACACATCCCTACAATTTGGCTATGAAGTTACTTAGGTAAGAAAACAAGGGGAAAAAAACATTTTCAATATGTTCTTAGCCAAATATAAATTCATTAAGGTAGATAAGATTCCTAAAAAAAATTGATACAATACATTAGTACATAAAAAAGGTTCATCAAGTTCAACAACCACCTAGACAAGAAAGAAAGAAATATAATTGACAACTGGTCAAATGTTATCTTCCAACAGAACAGTGAAACACTCCAATTTGAGCTTCGTGAGTATTGACAGGAATCCCTCTCTGTCATCCACACTGTGGAATATGATCTGCATAAGCTTCACCTTCTCTCAGCTACTTAGTTCAAGGATATCTTGCAGCTGTTTAACGGCTTCCTCACACAGTTCGACCTCTGTTGAATGCTTTTCTTTTAGTCAAGCTGCAATTGCTTTCAACTAATCATTTGCAAATTTCATTGCATTCCTAATGACCTCCAATGTTTCAGACAGTTGGCTTCCTTGTTTCCTCTTGCTTCCACTCAAAGCATTTCTTCCTTCACTTGATCGACCTGCTCGTGTTTCCAACAGCTCATCAGGTGAAATATCCAGTCCCTGACTATACATCATCGAGATCTTTGAATCATGTGAATCATCAATGGAAACACCATCGAAGCCGCTTGACACATTAGACCCTACATCAGTAAAGGTCTCTAATCGTGCTTTCATAGTCTGATCTTTGCCAAACACATAGGACAGATCATCATACTAAGGAAACTGTTTGTTTTTTAGGCCCTTTGCTATAGAATGACTTTGTGCAAATATTTTAATAGATTAGTCGTTAATTAGGATTATAAACGTAGAACGTTGTACATAAAATACATACCTTCACACAAATGTCGAACAACTCTAGCTCTGCAATAATACATTGGTATTCTTCATTCCATCTAAAGCCATTGCATGATGGCCCTCACATTTCTACGATCGCTTAATAGGTTTTTTCTGGGATTTGACCTGACAATCTATGGTCGGCAATCCTTGGATATTAGTGCGCTCGACAACTTCTTTGCCATCATCCGCTGCAATTGTCCCAAGTATCCAAGTCAAAAAATCTCGTTATCTGATCTCCACCCACGAGATGAAACCAACTCCACCAGCCAAGCTCTCCACCAATTTGACTTCTTCCTCTCTAGTCCAAACGTGTTTGGGTGCTATTGAAGAACTTGCCATTCTAGTGTATATACATACACACACATTAATAAAATGAGTAACATAAGGGTGATAGTATGTAACATAATAAACTATACACAGTCAATTTTATCATTTAGTGATCACCATGACATGAACATACATGAATTGCATTACTATTGTAGATATTTCACAAATCCATCCCTTCATTGACTCCATTCGTTCGAGGTCTCAATGTAAGGAATGTTGTCACCTCCAATTGTGGCGTAGGTTGTATTACTTTCATCCAAATTCTCGGGGATTTTAACATTAGCATCTCTCTATTTATAAGGTTGTGCAGGAGACAACAAGCCATTATCGTTCTACATTGGACTTGGACTGGGTAGTATGACTTTCCTCGTAAGGTTGCCCATCAACCCTTCAACAGCTTGAGCGCTCTTTTGATCACATTCTGTGTAGAAGAATGTTTCATGTCATGTTGTTGTTGGTGCATTACCTCTGTCTTGCCACTCTAAAAGGTGATATCTTTCTCCTCTATATGGAGCCAAGAAATCCTCAGCGTTTAGGTAACCCACATCGCATAGGTAGTAATCTCCTATTGAGAACTCGACTATTTCAAATCTCATCCTACGAATATACTCAATATGTAGAGAAAAGATGTCCAACAATTTACCCTTCGAAACCTTTAGTCTATTAGGTCTTAAATTGCATCTTTAAGGATTTGCAAATCAGTTGCTGATCCATCCCACCAAACTAAAACAAAGACAAAATTGCCTTCCATATCACAAACACCTAGGACATTTGTCACAACTTCGTCCTTTCGTGTCCTACACCTTGGACGATTAGTAGCACTGACATTGACCTTGATGTATGTGCCATCTAACACACCTAGGCAATTCTGCGGTTTAATTAAATTATAAATATTCATATGCTAACGTGGACACGTGCAACTAACGTCCAAACAATTTATACTTATTTTAAGAATATGTACATGAGTTTGGTACTGGCTGAGGTTTTTTCAATAACTCATCATGCAAGCATAAAATCGCCAACAAGACTGTGTTAAAATGCCTAAAAGTTGTCTCACCAGAACGTACGAATTCTTTTTGAATCATTCGATTCTTCACGTCATGCGTTAATATGTGAAACATGGAAACCATCTCCTCAACATCTATAACTTTCGTTCCGACTAATCCAGCAGTTGTCCTAAGTAAATGGTATATAATGGCAAAACATCTTCTATCCATTCTACTACTGTGACGATAACATAGGTTAGATTCATGGATTAGCCAAAAGTACACTAACTACGTAATACGATGTCTATTGTCAAAGGATGTATGCCCTAGCCTCTTGTGGTCATTCAGTAATAACTCCAACACTAGTAATAGGCATTGTGAAGTTGTAAATATTGTTAGTATCATGACTAGTTCATTTTTTCTTTATCATTAATTCTTTTGTGCAATTAAATCAAATCTTGTATCTTTAAACCAATAACGACTCCTACCTCAAAAACCCCTTCTAGGTACAGTGATTGACTCTAATGAATGGAGTTGTGAGGAAGATGAGAAACTAGAAGAATCATAGAGTTTCGATGTATGGATAATATATTATGTGTGTCCATTCAACTTTAAAATGTTGGTATTTATAGGTCTTTAGGTAGTTGATGCCTACTAAGCACATTCCTTGTTTTTAGGCGAAACATTTGCACGTTTGTAGGTCCATCCATGATCAGAAAAGTGTGCAAAATTTTAGTGATCTTGGTGCATACTTCATGGTGATTAGGTGTTTATTCTTCTTGATACACGTAGTTGTGCTCAGCGCCTAGTGACCTTTGCTTCAACAAGCCAACTTTCATGCAATTTCCTTGTCTCTTTGTGTTAGGACTATATTTGGCATGCTTTTTAGTGTCTAACTCTCCCTTCATCACTCCATTTATTCACTAAACTCACCATTTTATAGGAACTAAAACGAGCAAGAGTTGGCCAAAACAAGTTTAAGGGTATTTTCGTAATTTTTAGGAAGTTGAGCGATGCTCCAGTGCCACAACAATGAAGAACAACATTTGAAGGTTGTAGTGTTTCAACCTCAAAGCGTTGTGGTGCTCTGAACTTTTTCACACAAATTGTCGCGTGCCTCTGCACACCTTTTGCCCAATAACCGTCAATTTGGCTTATCTAACCTATTTTCTCATTGTAAACTCATTATTCACTTCACTTTTTAGTTTTCCTTCAAGTTACTCTCAAAGTTAGTGTAACTCTTCAAGAAGTAATAAATGCTCTCAAGAATTCTTCAAGAATGTCAACCGTTGTTATTCCAATTTCTTTTGCTTCTTCCAAATCCAGGATGAACTAAGGTAACCTTTGTTCTTCCAATCCATAGTGTTCCTAAGAAAACTGAAGTAATAATGGTGAAAATTGATGAGAGTGTTTGATTCCTATAAGAGTACAAAATGGGTGGAGAATGTGTATAAATTTTATTAAATTGAATGTTGTAACAAAGAAAGACCATTTTCCTATCCCATTTATTGATCAAACGTTGGAGAGACTTGCAAGCAAGCTGTTCTTTTGTTTTTTTGATGGTTTTTTAAGTTTTAATTTATACATATATCTTTGGAGGACTAGGAAAGGTTGTTGGGATTTATGTTCTAAAACTCGTAGATTGTAAATATAATCCATTAACTGTTGTTAATAAAGTGTTATTATTGTAATAATTGTTATTGCTTATATTATTAGTTTTGTCTTAATAACCCAAATCCAATAAACTAACATACTAAGAAGTTTAATGAGTCTTGAACAGTATGTAGAGACATATAGGGATCAATGTTCGAGATCAGCTTAAAGGGTCTATAGTATAGGGATAAGGCTGGATACCTTATCATGATAACACTATGGATACGATTCATTTTGTATTTGATACAAACGCAATGATCCAACATGTTTGTGTAGTTGACATGCGAGTGAGGGTATCCTATGCAATGAGTTTGCATAAAACTGGACCACAAAATAGTAACCACTAAATGTAACTCCGTTAACTAATTAGGTTTCTATTTCATTAGGATGACCTAGGTAACTTAGTTTTAATCCTGAGTGTATTATAAACTCCTGTTCTCGAGGGATTGTCCTTTGATTTGTACGGGTAAGAGTGGCCAGAGTGCCGATTCAATAAGCTTATCATTTTGGAGACAAGACCGAGTGGGGAGCTGGGAACATAATTACACAAGATGGAATTCACTCCTTCCCTACTTTAGGGTAAGTAGATGAGTGTTCCCTTAAATGGTGTCTCCAACACTTGAACAAAGGGCCCTACCCTCTCTATGACACAAGAGGGATTTCTGTTTAATGGTAGGGCTATAAACAGGTTGTTCATTAGAGGGGCACTGATATTTAAGGATTATGGGTAACCCAGGGGTAAAACAATAAATTGACTCAACTGGTGTTACGAACACTCGTGAAAGATAACTTACTGTTATTGGTATATATCCATGCACACACAAATATATCTACAGTGAGAAGAGTTCAGTTGTGAGTCTAGTGGAGTGTACACGCAGTTAATGAATATTGATTAATGTGGTTAATGAGTTTAGTCAATTAATCTCAGAACGTTGTAGCTTATGATCTGTAGGTCCATTAGGTCCTCTTCCTAGCTCGTAAAGGGTAATGAGATTTATTTATATTGGTTATAATTTGTAATGTTCAAATTTACTTTGGGAATTAGTATAATGTATAGTGATACATTATAATAAAGTTTATCAAACTTTATTGTATAAATTTAATTTTGGATATGATTCAAAATTAATGTATGATAGATAAAATATTTGAATGAGTTCAAATATTAATTGAATGTGAATTTGATTCATATTAAAATTATTGGTTATAAGAGAAATTTATATTTGGATATGATTCAAATTTAACTTAAGTTAAATAGAACATATTTAATTTAGTTATTAATTAATTGGAGAATTAATTAATATTTTAGTTTAACATTATTTAATTAAATTTGATTTGATTAAATTAATATAAAACTATAAGTTATTGGAGAGATCTTCATTAATAAGATTTAAATGAAATATTAATTAAATATTAATTAATTAATTATTAACTAATTGATTAATGGTTAATTAATTAGTAGATTTGAAATTTCCATTAATTTAATGTTTTTTAAATTAATAGAATCTCATGATTCTCTCCTACTCCCTTTTCTATTTCAAGAAGGAAAGAGAGTTATAAATATCTAGAAGAAAACAGTTTTCTTTAATGAATTAATCAAGAAAAAAAAAACCAATGTTTTTGCTCTCTGCAAAAGAAAAGAGTTTCTCTCAAATATCTATAAACTTTTTTCCATCCCAATTGGTTCCCACAAACCAATCTCATCCTAGAGGATAAGAAGGTCTCCGACGGGTGGTGTTCCAATTTGGAGATTTACTTGATAGATTCAGAGACATAAACAAGTAAGTTTTTCTTTCTCTAATCTACAATTAGAAAGCATACTTAGCCTTTAAGTTATAATAAGAATTGTTTTTCTATATTATTTTGTCACTGAATTGGTATTTTAAGATTCTCAAATTAAATTAAGGAATGGTTCTATAGAATCTTCCGCTGCCAAGGGGCTTTTATCCCTTCAAAGACAACTTTCATATGCTCCTTAGAAACATTTACTTTCAAACTGATGTCTATTGATTTATGTAATGCCCTAGGTACCTTTCGACGCTGCATGATGAGCATATTCTTCGAGTTCATCGAAAAATGCATCAACATATTTATGGATGATTTTACTGTGTATGGTAATTCTTTTCATGATTTTCTATCCAATTTATCTAGGGTCCTAGAACATTGCATTGAGTTCAATCTTGTTTTGAATTTTAAAAAATGTCATTTTATGACCTTTATGAGAATATTTATTGGGCATGTTATTTATGCACATGGCATAAAAGTTGGTCTTGCTAAAATTGATTTGATTGCTGAGCCTCCTTTCCTAACAAATATGAGGAAGCTTCCTTGGTTATGCAGGTTTCTACAAGCGGTTCATAAAGGACTTCAGGTAAGATTGCTCAACCCATGACTTCCCTCCTTAAAAAAGATGTTGACTTTGACTAATTTGTGAGAATTGTAGGAAAAATTTTGATATTCTTAAGAGCGCATGGTCAAGCTCTCGATCATCCAAGCTTCTCGATGGGATCTCCCATTTGAGTTCATGTCCATGTGATATATTATGCTTTAAAACCCCTAAACCAGAGCAGTGCAACTATATGACCATTGAAAAAGAGTTTTTAGTTGTTGTCTATGCTCTTGAAACATTTCCTTCTTAAATTTTTGGTTTTGAAATTTTTATTTTCTTCTTTTACAAGAGTTCAACTTAGAGATCAAAGATCATAAAAGGTGTGAAAATGTTGTTGTCGATCACCTTAGCAGAGTGACCTCAAAAGAAGAGTGTCTCAAATCCAATGGAGTTTTTACTGACTATACTTTAATGATAGTCGATGGTATTTTGATGACTCCATGGTATGCAAACATTACTAATTATCTGGTAGCATGTGACTTATCCCTCATCTCTAAAAAGTCCATAAGGAGAAAATAAAAAATGAGTCAAAATATTATGTGCGGGAGAAGCCTATATTGTGGAAGTTCTATCCATACCAAGTAACTAAAAGATGTGTTCCTAATAATGAGTTCCTTTGTGAGTCAGAGTTTTGTCATAAGCATGCTTGTAGTAGATATTTTAGCTTTAAAAGAACTATGCAAAAAGTATTAGATTCTGGATTGTATTGGAATACTTTGTTAGGGATGTTTATTCTATTTGCAAATCGAAATGCCTTAGGTTTCCTTGTTATTTTGTGAAATATTTGATGTTTGAGGGAATCAATTTTACGGTCCCTTTCCCCTATTCATGTGGTTTAAATTATCTTTCTTACTATTGATTATTATTCTAAATGGGTGGAGGAGAAAGCCACTACAACTAACAATGCTATAGTTGTTTCAAGTTTCCTTAAATCTAACATTTTAACCAGGTTTGGCCTCCTTCGAGCAATTATCAATGACAAAGGAACACAGTTTTGCAATAAGATTGAGTATTAAGCTATGAAGAAATGCAATTGGGATATTAACAAGGCTGGTAAAGAACATCTCCTTCAGCTCCAAGAATTCGAGGAGTTTCGACTTGAAAGCTTTGAGAATTCACTAATCTATAAAGAACAAACAAAATAATTTCATGACCAAATGATAGCTAGTAAAGAATTTGATGTTACAAATGTTTTTCCTTATGATACAGTTGAGATTTCTAACATTATGACAGGTAAAACATTCAAAGTTAATGAGCATCGTTTGAAAGTCTTCCACAATGGTGAATCATTGGATTTTTCGGACCTAGAAGCTTGAAACCTTAGGAATGGATCACTATGGTCAAGTAATCGACCTTAAAAATTTGCACTTCTTAGAGGCAATCAAGCTTCAAAATTTTATTGCTTTCCTAGTTAAGTTTTCTATTCTTTTTTCATTTCTTTTGTTTGATCTTAATGCTTTCTATTTCTCTTTATTATAGATTTGTTCGATCTTAAGTGATTCGGTAATCTCTTACCTTTCCTTCCTCCTTTTTGCCAATTAGGGGAGTTTTTTGTTCCCATTACTCTCATAATGTTTACACCGAAGGACAATGTGTCTTTCAAAAGTTAGGGGTGAGGTATCGTGAAATTTTACTGCGATTTGTTATGATTGATAAAAATTTTATGGTTTTGCTTGCTTGCATTTTGTTTGTTTGGTTGCCTTGTTGCCTTTTAACGCCAAGTCGATGATGCTATGAGGGTTAAGCATGTGTGAGTCAATGCATGATGAAAAGAAGTATGGTTTTTAGTATATTTTAAAAAAATTTCTTCTGCCTCTTATGTACACTCGAGTTATTCACCTATCTTAGACTAGCATGCTTAGAATAACATTATCAGATCTAGATTTTTGTTATCACTCCAAAAGGTCCAAGTGATAGTTGTTAGAGGACTAAGTCACAATTTAGTCATAATTTTCGAGAAATAAACAAGCTTAGGAACCTTAGAAAGACGCATTGTCGGTAGCTGGTTGCTTCTATGTACTCCATCATTAGTATGTAAGTTTATTTTTTCCTTCTTAATCCTTCTCTTTCTACCTCTCAATCCCCCTCCTCCTCTCAATCCTTCTCTTTCTTTAATAAATAATTTTTCAATCACATCAAACTTTTCTCTTTTTCTAAAATATAAATATTTTTTTAATCATTATATTTTAACAAATATAATTATCTTTTCATTTTTCCACAACAATTTTATACATATATCCACATATACATATAATTATCAGATTTCTAACAAAATTTCACTCTTCAATTTAATTAAATAAACACCCAAAAATATTTAATTAAATTCAAATTCAATAACACAAAAAATCCAAATCCAATGATTAATTAAATATTCAACCCACAAATATTTAATTAGTTTTAATCCCACAAAACCATAAACTCTAAATCAAATATCGTGTGATTGCCTGTGCTGTTGAACCGCATGACCCGTTTTTGTTTTGGTTTTCATTGCTTTTTTTTTATTATTATTTTGCATTATCTTGATGTATGATGTAATTGACGTTCACAGTTTAACTGCATTCTGAATAAATTGTTTTTTTCGTATTACATTTTGTTTCAATGCTATTATGTTCATCGTTGCTTGTTTAAATCGATTGTTAATGATACACAATTTTCCACTTACAACATCAATTTTTTAAAAAATAGATATAATTTATTTCACACATAATGCATTAATTAATTTATTAGCACGGAAAGCTTGCGTACAAAACGTTCAAAATTGACATCGTATTTACGAAAACTAATGGATCGATAAAAATTTCAAAATTCAGTAAATTAAAAAAACGAATATTTGTCTATTGGATCTACATTACGAATTTTTTAAAAAAAATATACAAGAGTACAGATTAAAAAAAAAACAATAAAATTTTCCAATATTGCACTTACAACATCAATTTTTAAAATATATATATAATTTCTTTCGCACGTAACACATAAATTAATTCATTGGCACGAAAAGTTTGCTACAAAACATTCAAAATTGACATCATATTTACAAAAACTAATGGAATATGTTCTTCAATAAAAATTTCAAATTTGGTAAATTAGAAATACAAATATTTGTGTATTGGATCTAACTGTAAGAACCCACCTCTTTATACTAAGCTGAGGTCATTACCAGTAAAACAAATAAAGACTTTTTATTTGAAATAAAAGAACATATTAAATTTTGAGGAAACACTTCAAATATTCATTTATAAAATATAAGTAAGGTATGTAAAGTAAAATAATAAATAAAATACTAGTTCGGGCCCTATTTGAAATAGATAGAAAATATGTAAAAGCACTCATGAGTTCTAAAATAAAATACTGTAATTTAAAAATTGAAAACATAAATGTAGAAGAAAACATAAACTGTCCCCTATGGCGAACTATGGTCACTTCTTGTCATTCGCCAGCTTGCCTTTACCTTTACCTCTGCCTGAAAATTAAACATAAAAAAGAATGAGTATAAATTTACACTAAGAGACCCGCTACTAGTCCCGCTATGTGTCTGTTAACTTTTCGTTAGAATCCTGTAAGGAAGTACTGCATAACTATTGTGCTCCCGAACGCACGCTATCCAGTGATCCCGTAGGGACACATCTGTGCTCTCGGTGAACCTGAAGGAATCACCCTAAAGGAGAGTCGAGCTATAGTGATCCCATCGAATCACACATAAAAGCTAGCCACACAGGCATAAATAGGTGGTGATTCCGAGAGACACTCATATGGCACGACTCTAACAGATAAAACTAACAGAACACCATAGCCTATACATACAGTATATCATAAATATCATAGCTCAGTCAAACTTATCTCAATCATATTATATCTAATCATAGCATGTCTCATTCATAATGTATCTTGGTCATAACATATCTCAGTCATACATATCTTCGTCATACATAACAGTCATCCATGTAGCCATTTATTACAGTCATATTATGCATCTTAGCTACATTAATGCATAATAAGGAACATACATGCAAGCTTTAATGTCGAAGGTCTAATGGGAAAATCTTTTACCTCGAGATTAGCTAAATTAATAATTCCTTGTTTGACAGCCAATTCCTCCCAACTTACTTAGTCCTAAACATAAACAAAATTAAAATTAAAGTTACCCCAAGACTTAGGTTGAAACCAACACAACCTTGAATGGGAAATTTCGCAGTCTCAAATCCTCAGATTAACACTTGAACCTTGAAGCAAAAATAATTCAACTCATTCCATTGTAAACTTATTTAAGATCCAAAGAATATTCATTTGGGTGTACCAAACCCAACACAAACTCACCCACAAGGCTCAAAAGATACCAAAAAGCATCTTGGCTTAGACTTAGGCAGAAATGGCTCGTGCGACTCGACTCGAAAAAAGAGGAAGAATTCGGCTGGGACGAGTGCGACTTACAAACGGATGGAGAATCAGCTCGGTGACGCTCAGATTGACTTGGTTAGGTGTGGCACGAGACAAAACTTGACGACGGCGAGGCTTGACGAAGACATGCAAAGACCAGATGATCGTCGGAATGAAAAGAGAGAGATGCCTCAACTTCCCTTGCGCGCGAACGAAGGAGGTCGAGGGTGCACGGTCGGTTTGAACGACTTCGTCACTGAGGAACAGAGGAGGAATAACGGTGTCAACGAACGACGAGCGATGATCCTTGCAACAGTGCACGACGACGACTAGGATTTGTGAAAAAGGAAGAAGATCATAAGTAGTTCCCTTTTTTTTCTTTGCACGTTTCACGATGGTTAATTATATATAATAATTATTATTATTATATTTATTATTATCATTCTTCCTTTTCCTTTTCCAATTAATAAATTAACCCATTCTCTCTCTTCAATAAATATTCATCAAACAAAACCCTTTTATCTCTTCCCAAGGTAAATATCCTTAAATAATTATATTTTCTTAATGTAATTATTTTTAATCCCAAAAAGATCCATTCAATTATATACATACATACATACATACATACATATATATTATTCTTAATTTCTCTAAATCCAAAACATAAAATCGTAATAATTATATTAAGGATAATATAATTATATTCTCTTCCAAACTTTAATATTACAAACACATACTATTAACCAAAACTCTCAAATTTCAAATAAATAACCATTCTCTCTTAAATATTTAATTCATCCAAGATCCACAAAAATCAAATATTCCTCAAAAAAATTATCTAAAGTAACACCCAACAATTCCAACATAATAATTAAATCCAAGATAATTAAAATTAAAATCACCTAAATTTTTGGGTGTTACAATTACATTACGAATTTAAAAAAAGAAATTCTGATATTGCACTTTCAACATCAATTTTAAAAAATAGATATAATTTCCTTCGTACGTAACGCATCAATAAATTTATTGGCACAGAAAGCTTGGGTACAAAACCCTCAAAATTGATATTATATTTACAAAAACTAGTGGAACATGCTTTGCAATAAAAATTTCAAATTTTGGTAAATTAAAAATACGAATATTTGTGTATTAGATCTACAATACAGATTTTTTTTAAAAATATACAAGAGTACGAATTTTAAAAAATAATAATAATAAAATTTCCCAATATTGCACTTACAACATCAATTTTTTTAAAAATAGATATAATTTCCTTCACACGTAACGCATCAATTAATTTATTGGTATGGAAAGCTTGGTACAAAACGTTCAAAATTGACATCATATTTACGAAAATTAATGAAACATGTTTTACGATAAAAATTTTAAATTTCGGTAAATTAAAAATATGAATATTTGTGTATTGGATCTACAATACGAATTAAAAAATATATATACAAGAGTGGGATTTAAAAATAAAATAATAATAATAATAATTTTTTTTGTCATAATCCTTCCCCAAACAAGGATTATAATAATCCTTTCCTTTTCATAATCTCCCTTTCCATATTCCTTTTCTCCCATATTCCTTTCCTTCTTCCAAACGACCCCTTAAGTGATGAAATAAAATAGAATTATGTTTGAATTCCTTTTGTCCTACCTTGAAACTTTGAGCTTAAAAAGTTCAACATTAGATCGTTCGACCTAGAGTAGGGGAAAACGAGACGAGAGTTCTTTAAATATGTTTCGGGTATTGTCCAGGCTTAAGTATGAAGACTTTGGACTTGCTTATGCATGAATAGGTCTAAGGAGATAACTCTAATCTTGCTTAAATTGATTGATTGTTCTTTGATTACATTGAGGATTATGTGATTGAATTTCGTTGACTGTTAAAGCCTGAGAAAGGAACTTGGTAACTTAGCAAGCAAATCATTTTGTATGATTGTGTGCTTTTGATTGCTTGGGACGATCAAGAATAACGTTAGGACGGTGATAATGCTTGAAATAAACTATCTCTTCTCTCATCAATTAATGTTTGTTCTAGTAATTAATATGATTATGTGTTGATTTTATAGGTGTTAGATGACCAAGTGGTTGATCAGCCAATTTGAAGCGTATCAATGCTAATTGAAGCGCGATCGGACCTAAAACATGCTTAGGAAGAAAAGTGGACCTTAACTACAATTTTGCCACTAGGAGAGCAGAACTATGCCTACTCTACACTGACTCGATGCTTTTCCCAATAGCTCTATTTTGGATACACAAGCTTAGGTGTTGCGACGCTTCGAACTTTCACAAAATTGACGTATGCTTGTAGACGCTCCTTTGCACGTAGCCCTACAATTTAATAAGCAATGGCAAGCTTTGTCCCACTCTTTCAAGGCATCGTGACATCCTCACGATTTCTATAAATAGATCTTTCTTTATTTGATTTGAAGAGAGCTGCCATTAACTAATTGGGGCCAAAATTTTCAGACTTCTTTCTCTGAATTAGAACTCTTTTACTGCATTGGTTGAACAGTTAAAGATTTATGCTTTTGATCATGTGTTTGCTTGGCTAAAGAGGTATATATGCCTTAGCTTGGAGTTTAGAGTATTGAACTAGTTGTCTTTTCTTTGAGATTTATTGTTCTTAAACATTGTAAATCCTTCACATTTGAATGCTATTTTGATTTAATTCTTCAATCTTGCTTGTGTGAATGATTTGACATATCTACCATGTTGTTTGATTGATTGCTTTAGAATTCTTCTAATACTTAACCATTAGAGTGAATTTGTCTAGAGAAAAAAAGGCTAAGTTGGGTTGTATTATTGGTTTGGGGTTCCAATCAAGAAGTAGTTCACCATCTAACTTAGATAGATTCAATAAATTAGTCGATTAGGTAGTGAAAATCGACTAGTTGTTTATTGTATCTTTGATCTTAATGCTAATTAATAATAATTAGGTGAGGGTTCTTGATTAATTTGAAGTTAATGTTATTCAATGACCATCCACTTAGGATCCTAAGTGAGAGTGTATAAGCATAAACTTGATTGCTCATAATGTATTGTTTGCTAAATCGATGATAAGGAAGAAAGAAGAATCAATACTCATCATACCCAAGTTAAGTTCTCAAAATTGATTGAATTTGAAATCTAGTGCAATTTTCTCATATTCTCACACAATTCGCTTTGCATTGTCATCTATAATTTCTTGCTTTTGTTTTATTTATGCATTTGGTTACTTCAATTCAAATCCTCCTTTAGTCACTTATTGCAAGTCTTTGAATTTCAAGAAATCTAGAGAGCTCCTTATAGATCAACTTTGTACTTACCCATACCTTAGCCCACTATTAGTTTTGAGTGAGATACAAATAAAAGATAAATTTATTTGGCGAGAATCAAAGGATTCGACACCATGTTTGGTCTCCAACCAAATGCTCTTGCTACTTTTAAAAAATGCATGATGTTTATCTTTCAAGCACTCATAGAGGAAACTATGGAAGTTTTTATGAATGACTTCTCTACTTTTTGTTCCCCTTTTGATTCTTGTCTAGCTAATTTTACCCTTATGTTGTAGAGATGTCAAGAAACTAATCTTTGTATTGAATTGGGAGAAGTGCCATTTCATAGTTAATGGAGGATATTGTCTTGGGACATAGAGTGTCTCAAAAGTGATTGGCGATAGACAAGGCAAATTTTTTTGCAATTGAACAAGTTGAGCAAGAAATTTCGGCCGATTAAATTTTGCCACGTCATCACACCAAAATTGTGATATTCATAATTTAATTGGGTTTGGGTAGTCAAGTTTTCTTATATCTAACCCAATTCAAGTCCCTGATGTAAAAAAATTGGGCCAAATAATTAATGGGCCAAAGTCTGCCAAGTAAATGGCCCCAAGCCCAACAGGCAAATGGGCTCAAGCCCAAGTCCAAGCCCAACAAGCAAATGGGCCCAAGCCCACCTAAAGTCCATGGAAATTCTTTATGAATAGAGACCTTCCCATTCATTTTAGAGATCTTTGGTTGAAGGAAGAATTGAAGCTCTGAAGAATTGAAGACTCAAACTTCTAAAAGCTCTCAAGACGTGCAAGTTTTCATCAACCTCGAGATCAACATCTTCTGAAAGATTGAATATTTGAAAGATTAAACTTTCCTTGGATTCCAAAAGATCGAAGCTCAAATTAACTTGCAACTACAACATTCTGAAGACCGAAGACCAAGAAGTTCTAAATTTAACTTGTATCAGAGAGAAAACATCAAAGGAGTAAATATTAGAGATTGTATCCACTATACAAATCAATATACAAAGTTTAATTTCACGAATTACATTTCTCCAAAAATCTCGTGTGAACAGTTTGGATACAAATCAAGTGAAAACAGAATGACAACCCTTGAAAAGAAGGTTAACATGCTCATGAAGGCAATTGAAGAAAGGGACTACAAGATTGAATCTCTGAAGAATCACATCGAGAGTCGTGATGCTACTGAATCAAGTCACACACATACCATCAAGAATACTGACAAAGGGAAGGCAATTATATAAGAAAGTCAGCCACAAAATCTGACTTCAATTCCATTGTTGTCTGTTCAGCAATTGTAGGAGATGACTGCAAACTCTATCAAAACTCAATATGGTGGACCTGCTCAAACTCTCTCTTTGTATTCCAAGCCATATATTAAGAGGATCAACAATATGAGAATATCGAATGGGTACCAGTCACAAAAGTTCCAACAGTTTAATGGAAAGGGCAACCCAAAACAACATATCGCTCATTTAATCGTAACATGCGAAATTGCTGGTACGCGAGGAGATTTATTGGTAAAACTGTTTGTTCGAACTCTCAAAAGAAACGCCTTCTACGGGTACAACGATCTGGAGCCTGAATCCATTGATAGTTGGGAGTAGCTTAAGAGGGACTTTCTCAACCATTTCTATAACACTCGGTGTATTGTCAGCATGATAAAGCTAACTGCCACCAAAAAGTGAAGGGTGAGCCATCATTAATTATATTAACCGTTGGAGAGCATTAAGCCTCGAATGCAAAGATAGATTCACTAGACTATTGGCAATAGAAATGTGCACTCAAGGAATGCATTGGGGACTCTTGTACATCTTGCAGAGAATAAAACCTCGCACTTTTGAAGAGTTAGCAACTAGAGCTCATGATATAGAGCTAAGTATTGCTAATAGAGGTAACAACGATTTGGTAGTTCCAGAAATTAGAAAAGAGAAGAAAGAAGTGAAGGGCACCCATAAGGTATCGAAGGATGCTACCAAGGAGGCTATGGTCGCCACCACAACCCCTTAAAAGTTTGTCTCCAAAGAAAAGAAAGTTGAAAAATGCCAAGATGAAGGCGAAAAAAGATGTCTGACATTGAAAGAAAGACAAGAAAAAGTTTACCTTTTTCCAGACTTTTATTTACCGATAAGTTGGAGCAACTATTGAAAAAACAACTCCTTCAACTTCCTAAATGTAAACGTCTTGCAGAAATGAGGAGGACAAATGAACCCAATTACTGTAAATATCATCAGGTTATCAGCCATTCCGTAGAGAAATCTTTTGTATTGAAGGAGTTGATTATGAAATTGGCTCTAGACAAAAAGATTGAGGTAGATCTCGATGATGTGGCACAAACAAATCATGTCGCAGTAATTATTCATTTAGATGATCAATTACCTGCTACAGGGAGTTTGATCCAATTTGGAACTTTGGAGCCTATTGTTATATATTCTTTTACCAGAGGCCTTACAAAATAATGACCTCCAAACTTTTGGCTTCAAAGAAGAAGAAAAGTAGGTAGAGGATGCTGATGAGGCACAAACAAATATGTCGCACTAATTATTCATTTAGATAGTCAATTACCTGCTACAGGGAGTTTGATCAAATTTGGATCTTTGGAGCCTATTATTATATATTCTTTTATCGGAGGCTTTACAAAATAATGACCTCCAAACTTTTGGCTCCAAAGAAGAAGAAAAGTAGGTAGAGGATGCCGATGAGGGATGGACGCTAGTAATGCATTGAAAGAAGCCCAAACAAAATTTTGCTAAAAAAGAATCTGGTTGGTACCGAGAGTACAAGAGAAAGGGTAAGTCTTAGAGAAGAAACACAAGAAAGAATGTGAGAAAGTTTCAACCAATCACTAAAGAAAGTGAAGAGCTTCCTCGACCACGAAAACCAATAACTCTGAAGGATTTCTTCCCTAAAAACTTTCCAATTGAAATCGTTTCATGTCATGCGGTTAGTACAATTGAGGAAACACTTCTCCCTCAAATCATGCAGAGGCAGCAACCAAGTCAAAGGAATTGCCTTCTTTTGACATAAATAATCTACTGTCATTCCCGCGAGAAATCAAGGATACAATTATTGAGATATTAAAAAATGATGATGTCTTGACTCTTTTTGCATCACAAACGAAAACATGTGATTCTTGTTGTATGTCGATAGCATTCAGTGATGAGGATTTGTTATTTGGGTCAAAGCTTCAGAACAGACCCTTATTTGAGTTAGGGATATGTTCTGTAACAAAAGCTCAATCGAATTCTCGTCGATAATGGTTCTGCCGTCAACATTGTGCTAAAATCAACCATGGATCAATTGGATATCTCAATTGAAGAGTTATCAAGTAGTAAATTGGTAATTCATGGCTTTAATCAAGGAGCACAACAGGCGATAGGCACTGTTCGTTTGAAAATCGCCATAGGGGATTTGCAGGCAAGCGAAATATTTCATGTGATCGATTTAAGGGCCACTTATAAGATGTTATTAAGGCATTCATGGATACATGAAAATTGAGTCGTAACCTCCACACTCCACCAATGTTTTAAATATTATAAATATGAAATTAAGAAGACAGATGCTAACACTAAGCCATTTTCAGAGGCTAAGTCTCACTTTGCTGATGCAAAATTTTACACAAAAGGTGATGAAATAAGTGAAGTCATATCAACTGAAGTTCCCATGGCTAAAGACACTTATAAGCTCAAGCAAATAACAATCACAACAAAGGAGTTAAATGAAAGGGATACACTCAATGGTCAAAAGAATGATGATTCAATGACCCAAGTTAAGTCTGAGGTGTCAGAGAGTGAAAAGATGGCAAACCCACAAAAAAAAGCCACAAATGAAGAAAGTTCAAAAAACTTAATGGTTGGAATCATTCAAATATTGAAGGAAAGCTTCACCACACCACTTACCAAGATAGAAAAAGGAGAAGAAAAAGACTTGTGAAGAAGGGCGTAGATGCATTCCTTACAGAAATACTATCAGTGGAGGGGTTCAACCCAACGGTATATAAGTTGATTGCAAAGGGAGGTTATGACTTTACAACTCGTACTGAGCTTAAATGCATGAAAATATTCAATGAAAGGCCTCGACTTTCCCCTACGCAAAAGAAGCTTCAAAAGGAAGGATATTCTCTACCTAATTCGAGAGTTGGGGTTAGATATAAGTTTTCCGAGTTGATTCGAATATCAGGTAAAAGAAAAGTAAAAGTTGGTGACACATGCCACATTACCGTTGAAGAAAGCAAAGAATCTAGAGAAGGCAGAAAAAGTAAAAGTCAAATGAGTTTTGTTTTTTATCGCATCACTTCTGCTGCACGTCCTTCAATTTTCTAGAGATTGAATACACCAATGGTGGAAAATAAAAGTCAAGGTTCAACTTTTAGTTTCACTCAAATATCTGCCTTTCAAAGGAAAAATACAACTTCAAAGAAAGTACAATCAGCAAGCCCAACTCCAGACACAAGAGAATCTGCCTTCAAAAGGTTAAGCGTGTAAGTAACAAGAGGTGAAACGAAACCTCTCGTAGCTATCTCAAGCAAACCTGGATTAGCGACAGGGGACAAGAAAATCTACAATGCAGTTCCTTCAAGAATGAAGAGAAAAATGTTCGTCTCAATAAATACAGAGGGTTCATTAAAAGTAAAACGACGTAATGTTATTTTTACTCGACCTAAAAATAATGATTCAGAAGACGAAGTAGATGTGGTAGGTTGTGGCCATGTTACGATAGAAGAGGCATCCAACTGTGAGACATTTAAAGAAGATGATGAAGCCGCTCCATTATCACTTGAGGATGGGGGTCAATCAATGATTGATAAGTTAAATGAAGTCAATCTTGGTACGATAGAAGAGCCTCGTCCAACCTTCATAAGCCTCCAACTTTCTAATGATGATGAAAATAAGTATGTGAGCTTACTAAAAGCGTATAAAGATGTCTTCGCATGGTCAGATAAGGAAATATATATACTCGATCCAAAGGTAGTCGTTCATCATTTAGCAATCAAACCAGAGCATCGACCTGTCAAGCAAGCCCAGCAACGATTTTGGCCTGAATTCATTTCTTAAATCGAGGAAGAGGTAAATAAGCTCATTGAAGCTGGATTTATTTATGAAGTCAAGTACCCAACATGGATAGCTAATATTGTTTCAATAAGGAAGAAGAATGTCCAGCCACATGTTTGTGTTGATTTTTGCGACCTAAATAATACATGCGTAATATATAATTTTCCCTTGCCTATCATGGAAATCATGGTAGGCGCAACTGCAGGGAATGAAACTTTATCTTTCATGGATGGGCCATCAGGATATAATCAGATTCGAATGGCTCTTGAGGATGAAGAGAAAATAACTTTTCGAACTCCAAAAGGTATGTACTGTTATAAGGTTAAGCCTTTCAGATTGAAAAACGAAGGTGCCACATACTAGCGCGCTATGCAAAGGATCTTCAATGATATGCTACATAAATACGATGAATATTATGGTGACGATCTTGTAGTAAAATCCAAGAAGAAATGTGACCACCTGAAAGACCTGAAGCTTGTCCTTGATCGTCTAAGGAAATATCAGCTAAGAATGAACCCTCTTAACTGTGCATTCGGTATGACCTCATGAAATTTTCTAGGATTTATCGTGAGGCACCATAGAATTGAAGTTGATCACTCCAAAATTTATGTTATTTAGAAGATGTCGGGTTTGAAGAACCTGCACGAGTTGAGAAGATTGCAAGGTCGTTTGGCCTACATCAAAAGATTTATATCTAATCTTACGGGCCGATGTCAATCATTCCAGAGATTGATGAGGAAGGATGCAATCTTTGATTAGGATCGATCATGCCAAGATGCATTCGATAGCATAAAGAAGTATTTGCTCAACCCTCCGATTTTGAATGTGCCTGCAGCTGGAAAACCATTGATATTGTATATTGCAGCTCAAGAAGGTTCGCTTGAAGAATTACTGCACAAGAAAATGATAAGAGTAAGGAATATGCTCTCTACTATCTAAGTAGAACTCTGATCGGAGCTGAAATGAATTATTCTCCTATTAAGAAAATGTGTCTTGCCCTCTTCTTTGCCATAGATAAATTGAGATATTATATACAAGTCTTCATTATACATTTGGTGGTAAAAGCCGAATTTATCAAATATATCTTATCAAGGCTAGTCATCTCGGGATGCCTCACTAAATGGGCAATTATACTCCAACAATATGATATTGTATATATCTCCCAAAAAGTAGTAAAGGGCCAAGCATTAGCAAATTTCCTAACGGGTCATCAAATTCCATCAAATTGGAAATAATGTGAAGACTTACATGGAGAAGAAGTCTTATTTGTTGAAAGCGTGGAACCTTGGACCATGTTCTTTGATGGTGCAACACGAAGAAGTGGAGCTAGTGTCGACATTGTCTTCATCTCTGTAGAGAAACATATGTTGTCATATAGCTTCACACTTGGTGAATTGTCTTCAAATAATGTTGCTGTGTACCAAGCTCTCATCATCGTCCTACAAATGGCTTTAGAATTTGGCATAAAATACATAGAAGTATTCGACAATTTGAAGCGCATTATAAATAAGCTCTTCTATCAGTATGAGGTCAAACATCAAGATTTGAATCCCTACTTCATGTATGCTAGAAGATTAATGTACAGATTTGACGGCATAATACTAGAGCATATACCGAGATCAAAAAATAAGAAAGCTGATGCATTTGCAAATTTGGCCACAACTTTAACAATCTTAGAAGATGTGCCAATAAACATTTCTCTTAGCCAAAAGTGGATTGTTCCCTCGATCGAAAGCCAATACGAAGAAACTGATGTAATATCTGTGTATGCAATTGATGATGAAGATTGATGTAGCCCATTGTAGACTATTTGGAGCATGGAAAACTTCCCACTGATCTTAGACATCGAGCTGAGATACGAAGAAGAGCTGCGCGATTTATTTATTATAATGACACATTTTATCAATGCTCATATGAAGGTCTTCCTCTGCGGTGCCTAGGAAAAGAGGAATAAACAAAGGTCGTAGAAGAACCACATTCAGGTATCTGTGGTGCTCACCAATCTGGTCCAAAACTCCAGCATCAGTTAAAAAGAATGGGTTACTATTAGCCCATTATCATCCATGACTCGATGCATTATGTGAAGCATTGTGTAGTCAGTCAATTCCATGCAAATTTTATACATCAACCACCAGTGCCTCTTCATCCAACAATAGCCTTATGACCTTTTAAAGCTTGGGGACTCGACTTGGTTGGACCAATCATGCCTAAGTCATCGGCTGGTCATTCTTACATCCTTGCAGGAACTGATTACTTTTCTAGATGGACTGAAGCTGTGCCATTAAGAGAAGCAAAAAAGGAAAACATCGTAAATTTTGTTTGAACACACATCATTTACCGATATGATATTCCTTATCGCATCGTGACTAATAATGGAAGACAATTTGCTAACACTCTGATGGATAAATTGTATGAGAAATTTAACTTCAAATAGTACAAGTGTTTTACTTACAATGACGCAACGAATAAATTGGCAGAAGCATTCAACAAAACTCTGTGCAATCTTCTGAAAAATGTGGTCTCCAAGACAAAAAGAGATTGGCAAAGAAAGATTGAGGAAGAATTGTGGGCCTATCGAACTATCCATCATACTCCTACAGGTGTTACACTTTATTCTTCGGTTTATGGAGTAGAGACAGTACTTCCAATAGAGAGAGAAATTTCATCCTTGAGAATGACAATTCAAGAAGGGCTAACTATTGAAGACAATGCTAGATTATGCCTTCAAGAGTTAGAAGCACTTAATGAAAGGAGACTAGAAGCTGAACAAGCACTACAATGTTATCAAGCGTGAATGTCTAAAGCTTTTGACAAACATGAAAAGCCTTGATTATTTCATGTGGGTGAGTTAGTGCTTGCAGTAAGTGGTTGGGGTTGGGTTTGGACTTAATAGTTTCGCATGTGTATAGTACAACTATAATACATCACTAAGTAGGTTCATTACGTGTAATGTGCTCACCGTATCTCTCTGTATTACGTGCATTGATTCTGGGAGATAAGTCATGGATCATGATCATAGCATGTGAAATGCTCACTATGTACGTCTTCATCGCGTAATACATAAGTTCTTGTTGAGTACAAGTTTTCCTACAGCTTGCCCAAGTGCAATGAAACAATAGGTTTACCTGGGTGATCCAGGGTCAAATACATGGAATTGTTTTAAGACATTAGTTCTAGAGAATTACTCATCTATTGGGCGAATTGGAAGAATTAAAGAATAACAAATGGAACAATTGCTAATTACACAGTAAGAGTCTTTAAAGTGAGGTTAAGAAAAGGTGTAGTAATGCAAACTAACTTGTATCAAAAGAATGAAGGAAGGAATGCCCACGTATTATCACGTGAATAAGTAAGGGGATAACTTTGATGCGATTTAACTAACTAAAACATATTTATGATTAAGGCATGCTTCTCTCGAAGTCATTGTATGCCACATGTGAGTTCTTTTAAGAAATCCATATGACCAACTATGTCTTGGCTAGTTATATCTAAAAGGGACTACTTATGAACTAGCATTTCACGATTAAAGACTGCTACCTCTCGGTATACACTGTCCACACTTGTTCTTCACTCGAGATACAAATGTTAGAAATGATCTCGCGAAGAGATGAGACTTCTTCTCATGAGCGTTAATTAAGTTTTAGCTACTTTTCCTTCTACGTCGTTAGCAACTTATACTGGCCAAGCGAAGATAATAGCACAATTAACAGGATAAGATTTATAAGTAACTCTTCTTATCAAGCTCTATCATCTACCTAAGCTACGAACACGTTGACTGCTGGAAAGTAAAGAAATTATGGATTGAAAGGTTATACGTGTGTAAAAATACAAATAATTTAGGCCATAGGCCAATATACAATATGTACACTATAAAACATGAGATGTACAAAATACAACAAATGGAAGACAGGAAAATGGATCAATGTTACAAGTTAGGGGACCAAAAGGGATAACCCTCTTCTCTACCACAGCTACAAGCTCTCTCACTGGCCCATACAGGCCTCGTCTTCTTGGTGAGAATGAAATGTTTATATAGGCCACTCTTCGGCAGAAAACTTCTATTCCTCTGAGCATGTCAGCGCTGACTCTGGCCCTGTAAAGTCACATCACTCCAAATACCATTCTTGTTTTCTAGTGAACTTTCCTCACGTGATGATATGTTTCCTTGCCTGAGGTTGTTATTCGTCAAGCACGTTTTCATCGCGTAGGCTCTGTGTGAGATGTCCTATGTGATTTTCTCCTTTCTTCTTTTCCACTTACTCTGCGTTTAAACATGATAATCGCATAAAACACGCATGATTCTTATGTAAGTTGTATTTCTAAATATTTATGAATTTATAACGCAAGTCACACACTTGATCCTCTTTTTATGCTTTTTGACTTCATTATTCTAATAAAATATGATATAATAACGGGTGTTTATATACGTTATCAGTAAAAAGTCCTATCATCACGATGAGACACACGAGAAATAAGTTCACACCTAAATGGGATGGACCCTACATCGTCAAAAAAGTTTTCACGAATTGAGCAGAAAAAATCATCGATCAAGACAGATTATGAATTGGCCTAATCAACAACAAATTTTCAAGAAGTTTGATGCTTAATTTTTTATGCTAAAAAAAAAGAGAAAGTTTCAGTTGAACTACGTTAGGACTTGGTCCCTATGTTATAAAAAGGGTACGTAGGCAACTTAAAGTTCACTTTAAGTGCAGTCGCATGCAAAAAGAAAAATATTGTGCTTCATTGTCATCTCATAGTAAAGAATATGTAAGCAACACAAAATAAAATTCATGAGTAGTCACACTAGAATAAAAAAATTTCATTAAACAAAATCTTGCATTTACAAAGATTGTAACAAAAAAAAAGGGCAAAGGGGACAAAGAGGGCAAAATCAAAGCTTCCACTTGAAATTCTTAAATTCTTCACGTGCAGCCTCCATGCTCTTGCAAACTGTAGCTAGGGCCTCGATGACTTCTTCAATAATAGCAGGGGTGCTTTCGAGGGTATTGACTTTATCTTGAAGCTTGGCAATTTCTAGCTCTTGCTTTTTTATGGCTTATTTTTCTCACCAGATAAGATCGACAGCTATTCAAACTCAATATTTATACTCTGAAGTTTTCTCACTAGTTCCTTCTTCTCCAAAGATAACTTTGCAGCCTTCTCCTGAATGACTTTGGCATCTCCTTGTAGTTGGTCCATCAAAGTTAAGGCTTCCTTGATGGCAGATGTCTTCTCATCTAACTGACGAACTTTATCTGTTGACAACAAGTGTGTTGAATATGAAGACTATACATCGTTGAAACTATCTACCCTCTTAAGGTAACTATTCAAATACCCTTCAAGAGGAGTCAAGCTGTCTACAAGGATCTTTGTAATTCTCAATAGAACCGTTGCTATTTCTGGCCCAAGTCTAGGGATATATTCAAAAGGAGTGCGCATGATCTTGTCTTGAATATCCCTCCACATACATAAGGTTGTTTTCTGAAAGAAGTTTGAAACCACACTTTCACCATCCCACTGAGAAGGCTCAGGGTGACCTGGTCTGTTTAGAGGTGAATAAAAAATCTTGAGAGGAGCATGTGTGGATGTGACCTTCGCTAAAGGCGCTTTGAGACAGGCACCTCCTTTGGATGGAGGATTCTCGATGTCTCTGCCACTCACTTTCATCTTGTCTCAACGAATCTCCTAAAGAAGAGCAGATGGATGTAAGAACTGTTCAGCTTGTTTGGCAACTGGTGTTTTCGAGGTACCAACTTTCTCAATGGTCAAATCAACTACATGAGGCCCTGTTAAAGATTCATCACTGCCTACATCTATAAGTCATTCAAGATGATCTCCCAAAGGTGGCTGCAGAAATAAGTAATGAATAAATCACTCACAAAAAAATGAACAATAAAAATAGTTTAAGGAAGGTGTACAAACTAGTGGTGAAACATCAAAGATTCCCATAGCACTCGAGCCTCTTTCACAGAAATCACCTGATACCTTCTTTTTCTTCAAAGGTCTATTCCAATGACGATCACTTTTGTTGCTGCCACTCTAATCTTTATGCTATGTCACCTCCCTCTCGAGGGTAGGAGCCATTGCTTCAACCAAGCGAATTTGCTTACCACTCTGGTTGCTCCCTCGGTTCTTGGGTAGTTTTGGTTGCGATGGGGGAGAAATGACATTGCTTACCCAATGAAGTCCGTTATCCTCAAAATAGGTCCCGTGCTTTGTGGCCCACCAAATTTTAAATTGTTGTGTAATATGCTTGCAAGGCTCTAACGAATGGGTAGGCAAGTATAACTCAAATAAAGTGTTATGCCTCAACACAGCCTCCAATGATGTAATATATTATTCTGCGTGATCGCAGGTGACATGCCCCCTATATCATTGGGGATATCCTGGTAAAAGCCAAATTGTCGCCCAAATAGATACGGATTGTATGATGTTATGATCCAAATATTCCCACAGCGGGATGACAAGTAGCAGGAATGCATGCTTGCAAAATAGGAAGTGTGCAGAAACGATGAATCATGAGTATCGATCATGCATTCATGTTTATTTTGATTCTGAAAACTCGTCTGCCACTAAATTCTTGCACCAATATGGATCAGTTCTCGTGCCTCATATTCTTCAAAATAAATAGATCCATCTTCGTCGAAAAAGTTAACCATCTTGGGAACTCGAACTTCTTTCAGAAGTGGGTAATGTGTGCCAAAATAATGAGCTAACCAACCATGGACGTACTGCATGTGAAAGTGAAAGTCCATGCGTATTATTGGATTCTAGTCTTTAGTTATCAAACTTAGCTTATGATAAATGTTGGGCAAAATTGGGACTATAAGACTAAAGATAGCTCCATCGAGCTTGCAATCCTAAATACTCCAAAACGAAGAAATGATCCCTTCTGCAGAAACATGAAGAGGCACAACCAACAAGATAAAAAAGCAGCTAAATATATTGCATCCTTAAGTTCATCCTTTATTCCAAGTTTTACAAAATAACATGTTTTCTCTAGAGAACCATTCTAGAGACTGGATCTTCGAGCCATCAGGGTTTTGAGTAGTTTTGGAGCGTGGTGCTTTCTTTTGTTTTCGTGCAATTAACTTATCATAGCTTCTGATCCCAAGGTACCATAATGAATTCCAAGAACTAATAGTCACTTGGGAGTCATTCTTGGAAGACGTCATGTGATCACCTCCATAGTATGAAGACTATTAGTCGAAGGACACCAAGTTGCACAAAATGCTCGAACCACATCGCTATTACGATCATAGGTGTACAAAGAAGTTGTTACGACATCAAATAAATGAGCATTCTAGAGAAGTCGCACATTTCGACCAGTTATAAGCCCTAGCCACTCCCAATAGCAGTTAGTAAAGTAGAACTCTCCAGGCACCTTAGTCACAACACCGCAACATGTTTGACCTTCAATTAGACGATGTCTGAGAGTGAGTCCTCCTTCAGAATTAAGAGCCTCATCATGGATAGAGGATTGCAAAACCCATGGGTTCTTTCCTTCAGACAAAGGTATCTCCACAGATAATTTGAGAAGAATCGAGATGTTGTTTAAACGTGGCCAATAATCTGCAAAAGTGCCAACTGATGACTTCTCCACAAGAAAGCTAAGTCCATCTTCCCTAGGTTGGTTTTTATCAGAAAGTATTACAAGATGTCTATTTCCAGAAAAGAATCGTTCGATGAAGTAACCATCATTCTGCAAAAGAAAAATCACCAGAAGATAGTTAATGTTGATGACTTGGTCTTGAAAGAGAGTATATAAAAACAAAGTATTATGAAATTTCAACTGGCAGGACATCAGAAAATGTCATGATAGAGTTGCATCATCTATCATGTACACACTCAAGAAGCCGAAGATGTGGGCGCCATGATAGAGTTGAAACCCAAGAAGCTGGTTTAAGGTTTAGGGTTTAGGGTTCATTTATCATGTACAAACCTAAGAAGCCAAACTAGTGGGCGCCATGATAGAGTTGCATCGTCTCATCATGTACAAATCCAAGAAGCCAAACCAGTGGGCAGCATGATAAAGTTGCATCGTTTATCATGTACAAACCCAGAAAGTTGAAACGGTGGGTGTCATGATAGAGTTGCATCGTTTATAATGTAGAAATCCAAGAAGCCGAAGCAATAGGACGTCAAGAAGACCAAACCAAGATGCTTGCATAAGGCCTTCAAAGAAATAGCTAAATAATAATAATAATAATAATAATAATAAAGCCTTCTTTCAGTTGGTGCAACTACTATATCTGAAGAAAAAAAAATAGTAAGTTAGGGTAAAAAAATAATAATAATGTTAAAAGATAAAACAAATGAAATATATATCACTTATATATATATATATATATAAATAGCTATTGAATTTTAAAAAAGAAAAAGACTGGATTTTTTTAGGGAAACTAGAAAAATAAAGAAACAAAAAAAAGTTTTTTTAAAAAATAAACTATAAAGATAAAAAAAAAGTTTTTTTTTTAAATAAAGAAAAAAGAAAATAAAAAAAAACTCCAAAGAAAAGAAGAAAAAGAAAAGAAAGAAACGAAAAGAAAAAGTAACTTAAAAAAAAAGACGGGAGAAAAGAAAAAAAATCAGAATTGTTTTAAAAATAATAATAATAAAAAATAGAAAAGAAAACCTATTATATATATATATATATATATATATATATATATATATAATATTTTTTATCTCATTCTCCCTTTCTTTTCCTCTCTCTTCTTTCTTTCTTCTTTCTTTTCTCTTCGTTTCTTTTTTGTCTTACTATTACTCTGTTTACCCTATGTTTCTTTTTTCTCTCTTTTCTTTTCTGTCTTACTATTTCTCTCTTTGCCCTCTGTTTCTTTTCTCGTTCTTTTCTTTCTGTCTTTCTATTTCTCCCTTACCTTCCGTAATAGCCAAACATTTAACTCAAAAAGAAAAAAAAAAGAGGCAGATACACAAACGCAGAGGAAAAACCGAGTTATAAAAAAAATTTGAAGAAGAGTGGGGAAGAGACGATTATCATTCTGTCGATCTCTCTTACTAGCTACCACCGAACATTTTTTTAAAAATTCAGCCGAGATTGTTTCCTCCAAATGCAAAAAAAAAAAAAAAAAAAAAATTTATGAGAAAAGGGCGACGAACCAAAGAAGCAATGGAAGGAATTGAAGTGTTTTGATTTATTTTTTCTTCCCCTTCTTCTCTATTTATAAAGAATGAAGTGTTTTGATTTATTTTTTCTTCCCCTTCTTCCCTATTTATAAAGAAGGGAGAGTAACAAATCAAATCTTTCCCCATCAAACTTTCAGAATCTCTTCTCAACAGATGTAGAATTTCTCCTCAATAAATCTTTAGATATAAGATTGAGTAGAGATTGAGTGGGATTTTGTGGAGAGTTTCCAACTATCCTCCTATTCTGTTCTTTATTTCAAAATTAAAAAAAAAACAAAAAAAAAAATAAAGAATTTATTAACTAATAAAAAAATGGGATTGTTTTTTTAGATAATAAAGATAATAGCATTTTTTTTCATGAGTTGTAAAATAATAATAATAATAATTTTAAAAAAAGTTGGCAATATCCCAATTTCGTAGGTGTTAATCACTAAATTACATTAAAAAAATGAGTTAAACTCAAAATTCATCAAACTTCATATAACATTTTAATAAAAACTTATGTCTAAATGCATAGTATGATTAAATTGACATATCAACTGGAGCCAAATCCAAGAACAAATCACTTGCATTTTCGATCCAGCCTATTGTTTTCGAGATTCACACACCCATATATGTACACGAATCTCGAAAAGAAGGCATTCGTTGAGCAATAAATTTCAGTCAATTAAATTTGCCACATCATCACGCCAAAATTGTGATATTCATAATTTAATTGAGTTTGGGTAGTCAAGTTTTCTTATATCCAATCCAATTCAAGCCTCCGATGTAAAAAATTGGGCCAAAGAAATAATGGACCCAAGTCCGCTGAGAAAATGGGCCCAAGCCCAACAGGTAAATAGGCTCAAGCCCATGCCCAAGCCCAAGCCTAACAAGCAAATGGGCCCAAGCCCACCTAAAGTCCATGAAAATTTTCTATAAATAGAGACCTTCCCCTTTTTTTTTGGGATCTTTGGTTGAAGAACGAATTGAAACTCTGAAGAACTGAAGCTCTAAAGAATTAGTTCTGAATAATTGAAAACTCAAACTTCTAAAAGCTCTTAGGACGTGCAAGTTTTCATCAACCTCGAGATCAACATCTTCTGAAAGATTGAAGACTTGGAAGATTAAACTTTCTTTGGATTCCAGAAGATCGAAGCTCAAATTAACTTGCAATTACAACATTCTGAAGATCGAACACCAAGAAGTTCTAAATTTAACTTGTTTCAGAGAGAAAGCATTAAAGGAGTAAATATTAGAGACTGTATCCACTATACAAATCAATATACAAAGTTCAATTTTCCACAAATTACATTTCTTCGAAAATCTCGTGTGAACGGTCACCTCCAACAAATGTGAAAGGAGTTAGAATCTTTCTAGGGCATGCAAAGTTTTATAGGAGATTTTATTAAGAATTTTTTCAAAATTGCTAAACCGTTGAGTAACTTGCTAGAAAAGGAAGCTAAATTTTTGTTTTTGTTGCGCATGTCTACAAGCTTTTAACTATTTGAAAGAAAGATTGTTTTCTGCACCTGTCATTATACCTAATTGGAGTCTATCTTTTGAAATCACATGTGATACTAGTGACTAAGCATTAATTGTTGTGTTTGCATGTGATAGACTTAGGCCCTATTTACTTGCCTATAAGGTGATTATTCACACTTTGAAATACTTGTTTTGCCAAGAAATGTACAAAAGCTAGACTAATTAAGCAATTGTCACGTGGTTAGGATTCTCAACTAACCAACCGTGCGGCACTTGGCTTGACTATGTCGTCCTCCTTAGCCAAGTAAGCCTTCCCAAGAGGTTAGTGCACCAAGCACTATGAATAACCTCAACAATATCGCAGCGGAAGTAATTAAGTTGGTTGCAAGACACGAGAGAGGTTGGAAGAATAAGGGAGCTTGGATGGATACTACTTGGGAATGATACATTACATTCCAAGAATGAGTAAGTACACATTTGGGTATAAATATGTTGTCTCGTGCCATGGGATGCCATGGGCAAGAACACTAGGTAAGGCAAGGTGGCCTTGCTTGGCTAGGACATGCCAATTTGCAAGGCTTTGCAAGGCTGGATTTTTCTCTTGAATGAATTTTATTTTTTATGTGAAAGATAGGAAAGGATGTGAAACTGTGGTTGTAGACCATCTAGCTAGGCTTGAGAATGAGAATGAAAAAGTCAGCTTTCCTAGTGTTGAGGCGTTTTCTAATGAAGACGTATAAAGTGAAAGGGAGTTTACCTTGGTTTGCTGACATTGTTAACTATCTTGCAGAAAAACAAAGCTTGCCAAGTAGGCAGGGCACTCAACAAAGGAAGGGATTATTACACATTGTTAGATCTTACTTTTGGGAAGATATATATCCACTTCTTTACAAAATTTGAGCAAACGATATGATAGGGAAACGTGTTCCCAAAAAGGAGTTGTAAGTATTTTAAACTCTTGTCACTCTTTATCCTATGAAGGTCACTTTGGACCAACTAAAATTACATCTAAGGTCCTTCAATCAGGTTTTTATTGCTCCTCTCTTCAAAGGCAGATATACTTTTGTTAAATCATGTGATAGATGCCAACACTCAAGCAATATTTCTAGACAACATGAGCTTTCGATGATCCCTATTTTAGAGGTGGAATTTTTTTTATGTTTGGGGTTTTGACTTTACGAGGCTCTTTCCTTTGTCTTCTAAGGGTTATGCATATATATTGGTTGTTGATGATTATGTATCTAAATGGGTAAAAGCAATAGCTGCTAGGACTAGTGATGTACACACTATTTTAAAATTGTTGCAAGCAAACACATTCACACATTTTGGCAAACCTAAAGCTATCATAAGATATGAGGGCACCCATATTTGTAATAAATTGTTTAATTTCATGAAGACTAAATATGGTGTGAAACATAAGACTGCTATAGCTCACCATCTCCAATTTGAGGTTTTGTTGAGATGTTTAATGGAGAAATCAAACAAATCTTAGAAAAGATTATCTAAACAAACAAGAAATATTGGGCTCTTAATCTCAAAGCACGCAACTTTGAAAACTCCAATTGGTACTTCACTGTATAAATTGATGTTCGATAAGACTTGTCAATTACCGGTAGAGCTTAAGCATCGAGCTTATTGGATCATCAAAAAGCTCAACTTGGACCAACAAAAGGTAGGTGAACAAAGGTTGTGGAACTCAGTGAATTAAAAGCTTTATGTAGTCAAACCTACTAGAATACCAAGTCAAGATGGCATGACAAAAAGATCACACCACACACATTATCACCCGGACCAAGAGCTTTATTTTTAAATTCACATTTACATTTGTTTCCAGGTAAGTTTCGGACTCAATGGTCGTGTCCCTTCATAATGGTGAAGGAATCATCCGAGCCATTGAAGTGCAAGAGAAAAATGGACAAAGATTTAACATCAATGGTCAAAGGCTTAAGATTTTTTGTTGCAATGAGGAACATCGTACTGAGAACCTTGTTTTCAAAGAATGACACTTTGGTTCGATCAGTCTAGCTAGAGACATTAAACCAAGCGCTTTTTAAGAGGAAACCTAAGCTTTGTTGTTTTCTTCATTTTTTAGTTACTTAGCCTTTTCTTTTAGAAATTCTAGAGTTACCCATGTGCTTTAATATTTTCTAGGATTTTTATCATTGCAAAAGTACTCTTGCCAATAATCTATTTGGTGGACTACTGCACATTTTAGATTTGTATTTCTTTTGCTCTATTCTTTTCATGCATTGAGTACAACGCAAATTTCTACATTTGGGGTGGGAGGTGCCCTTTGTACTTTTATCTTTTCTTATCTTATTTTGCATGTTTACTTGATTTTTATCGGTTTTATGTACAAATTTGAAAGAAAGAAAAAACGGATTTGAGCTTTAAAGAGTTTATGAAAGCCCCTTATTGTGTGCATCGATGTTGATCGTCTATGATGAGTCGTGAATATGCTTGTGAATAACTTGTTGCGATAATATTGGATAGTAATATTTTGAGTTATGATCTATTTATGTCGCTTTTGAAGCCATCCATATCATGAGCACGTAGTCACTTTTATTTAGAAACTTTTACTAAAGTCAATTTTAGTTTAGTGTATTTGGTTGTCACCTCGAAAGGCCCCACCTTTTAGAGAGTTGATATGCATGATGATTTATAATGTTAGACTGAGGAGAACGAAAAGAATACTATTGTAGCCTTTGAAAATGAGTGTACACTTGTGTTCTTAAAAAAAATATCTATGTTATGTAATAAAATTTTTGCAATATTTGAGCATGGATAGGGGTAAAAAGAGCTACCTTTGCTATGTATGATCAATTAGGACCTTGAGATTTGGCTAGGCACGAGTCTGAACAGTGAATGTGTGAAAGCTAGTACCCTTACGTAAAATAAATGCAAGGAAAAAAGTGAGCAAAAGAAAAAGAATTAAGGCACCTTAATGGACATATATTACCTTCTTGAAATTTGTGGAGGTTTGATGATTGGTGCATGAGCCACAGTAGGAGAAAACTGACGAAACTCTCTTATTCTTCATGTTAGTTCTTGCATTTTGAATTGAATGTGCCTTGTACACACGGAAAATGAGTAGATTTTGCCATGGATGATTACAACAATGGACTTACTTAGATTATTTCTATTCGAATTTTTAGCACCCTTATTTGGAACTTTTCCAAAGTTTAATACTTTCTTATTCGAGACTAGAAAAATTCTAAGTTTGAAATGGTGATACGTATCTAAATTGTGCATATCTTGCCTTATATTTAAGGTTGTTTATATTATATTTGACATGTTTACTAGTGTTTTTTAGGGCATTATCATAAATTGAGTGTTGATATAAGTTAAGAGAACCAAATTGAGCCAAAACATACTTAAAATTGTCAAGAAAATGAGAGAAGAGACAAAGTGCTAAGAAAAATAGGGTTTGCCGCCCTAGTGCTCTCCACGACGCTCTAGACTCGAAAGCACCTAAATTTGGAAAATCCTTGAGCGCAATTGCGGTGTTCCAAGCGTAGCTCAATGCTTTGAATTCGTACTGAAATGAGTTTTTGAGGTAGGGGCGTTAGTGGTTCAAAGATGCAAGAGTTGGTTCAATTGCACAAAATAATTAATGGTAAAAAAAATCATGCAATAGTACAATAGAAACAATGTGAATCAAAGAATTGATATTGATTGGATACAAGAAAATACCACCACCTCAAACCTTCAAGAAAATGCCCAATCTTACAATAGATAATAATTATAATAAAAGAGTAGTAGAATAGTATAAAAAGGGGTCGAATTCACAAGCATTTCGTGAATAGAGTACACAACTCAAGAAATAAAAAAAAAATAGAAAAGATTCAAGAATCAAGGAATTGCATAAAATGAGAGAGGTTTATGGTGTCAAGCAAGAATGTTATAAAAAAAAAACAATAAAATGTTTTTGAAATACTTTTTAGATTTAAACTAGAAAAACACAAAATATTGATTAAAAGATATGGGAATTTGGTGTTCTTGCAAAATTATTAGCATTGAACAAAAAGATACATAGCTAATTAGATCAATAATCCTCAACCAATTGTTGTCCTACAACAGTGAACTAGAATATGCATCAAAATTCATTTTAACTTTAATGAACATGTTTTCATCTTAGCGGCTTCCACATGCTCAATTAAAATTGCATAAAGATCAAAGGGATCAAGTTGAGACTTTTTAAAGCAAGAAATGTCTCTATTTAAAAAAAGATTGTTTGAGTAAATTTAAAATTGACAATTAAAGACAATTCAATAAGATGAATATGTTAGAGAATTATTCTAAAATCATCAAACGATCCTGCTTCAAGCTTGTGTTTATCACCTCTAAAATTAGGGTTTAACCCTAGAGTCATTGGGTGATCAAACCAACAAAAAAATGGTTTTTTTTTTTTTTTTTTATTGAAAACGAAGATAGGAAATAAGTCAAAGATTAATCTAAAAAAAAGCAATTTAGACATACATTCTCAAATAATTTTACTAAGAACAATCAATTCTCAAGAGGGTTATCTTTAGTTGCCCATGACCTTCAAATGAGTCTCAATGATTTGAACAAGGAAGATAATCATTCTTCAAAGAATCTTGAGAGGATTTTATTTTGTAGAGATATTTTACAATTGATTTGAGAGTACTTTTTTATGAAAATTGAAAAAATGAATGCTTGCTTGAGTTTACAAAAAAAAAAGAGGGCTTAAAAGCCAAAATAGCGGTTCGGGGGGGGGGAGTGCACGTAGTTTTTCCATCAATTTTCGAAGTGTGAGTACATTCATTCAAATTTTCGCTTCATTCTTCAAGGCTAATCTTTGGTGCAACAGTGCTGAGGGGGGCACCTATGAAACCCGCGTTCTAAGAACAAGGGTTGAGAGGTAAGAGGCTATATATATTAAGTTTAAAGCTTAGGCATTTTGAAGAAAACAAGCATTCTAACTAGATGACGCAAAGAAGGTGTAGCTAGGCGTTCTGGCTAGGCTACAAGAGGAAAATATGAGTTTTGAGCTAAGCAAGGAAAGAGGGTTAGAGAGTTTGAAGAGATTAAATAATCTAAATTAGTCAGTAGGTTACATGTAAGGTTAAACATGATTAGAGAAAATATTAAACCTACACGTGTAAGTCATAAAGAAAGGAGCTGGCAAGCTAAGGTAGATTTAAGGATGGCTAATCTGGTTTAGTATTAGTATAATAGATTTTTTAAGCTCAAGGAAGAACTTACAAAGAGGCTCTAACAAAAACTCTGTCAAAAGAAAGACTAGGCAAGAAGAAGAAAGAGGGAAGGTCAAGCGATAAGAAGGGAGTAGAAGGGAAGGAAGTTTTTTAAGTCTTTTTAAGTGGTTCTTCTAAAAGAAGGAGCAACGTTTTCCAAGTATTTCTTTCAAAGTCATGTTATGTTGTTACGTAGAGTATGTTACGTGTTGTAATGTTACTTATGATTTATATGAAAAGCATGACTATTTGAAAGTACTTCTTTAATTTAGAAGTATTTCTTATAATGTGTGTACGTGAGTAAACTATTAGCTTTATTCCTATCAAGAGCTAGCTATTATGTGCACATAAGAGTAGTGCTTCCTTGCGTTGAGTGATCCGATTGGTAAAAGGTTGGATGAACATGTTGAGTGATCCGTGTTCAAGTCTATCGCCTGAGCCACTGGAATTGAAAGAGGGTCGTCTGGAGAGATACTAATGGTGAAATTAAAATCATCACAGAAGTCTATGCGTTAAGGAAGTTCAGTGGCCAGGCGAAAGGAATTAGTAAAGGCTAATATGATTTATGTTGTTTAACGTATGATGAGGCATTAAGACATTTCTGAAAATGAGAGTTTTTATTGTATGCTTGCATTCCCCAAAGATTTTTCTAAAATATCACTCACTAAGCATTAGACTTATGTTTTAAGTTTTCCTTCCTCAGGCAAGCGAGGTGAGATAACTCCTAAGAGGACACGAGCTACTAAGCTGTAAGGTGTTGAAGTTTTGGAGCTTAAGTTATAGTTTTATTTAAAGTATTACTTGTATTTGTATTAAGATGTTATAGGAAGCTATTAATAAAGTTGTTAAGTTATTTTGAAGTTTAAGCATTACAATTATTTATCATCAGTCATGTTCTTAATATATTAAGTTCAAGTTTAAGGTTAAGGTTCAGGTATTCTGTGTGAGGCCCTGAACACAATCTACACTACGTGTTAAGACTACACAAGACAAGAATGGGTTATGCGTTGAGATTGCACGCGATGGGGATTGGCGACTTGAAGTGTTGCGAAGAAACTGTGTAAGAAATTTTCAGTTACGCAGAAAGAAGAGTTACGTGATGAGATGGAAAGTGATGTGAGCTTCCTTCACCATGAAGTAGTCGACGTCATACTTATGTAAGAAGGCTGATGAGTTGATTTGATTTTGCCGCCAATTGAATTCAGAATAAGGAGATGGTAGAAGCTAGATAACGAGCTAGCATTGGGTGAAGCTCATCGTTGGGCTAAGGTAATCATTCCGGCATGAATAATCTCATTGAAAAAATCTATAAATAAAAGGAATCTAACAAGATTAAGAGCTTATTTTATTTGGTAATTACCTAGAAAGCTGAAGAACTTTCAAATTGGTTTCAAAGTGCCTTGAGCATGGATTTCGGCAAGAAATAGCAAGGGAGCTTTGACTATGGACTTAGGCGAGAAAGCTAATTTATTGTGAGTTGTTTCTTCTTAAAATGTTTTCAAACTAAAAAAATTTCCATTATCTTTGAATCCTACATATATTTCTCTATTAAATTCTTAAATTCCATGATTTCTCTGATGTTCTCAAATTCTAAAAATATAATCGGTTTACAAATGAATTGAATTTGAAAATGATTTGGAATGTATATTGTGATGAAATGAACTTTGGTACTCGACGTGATATGAAACCTCACACTTGTTGTGTGTTCTAGTGTGAGATGCATTATCCTTGCTATGTGATCTGAGATAGGATGCCATATTCTTGATGTGTGATTTGCAATATGTGTGCATCATACTTGCTATGTGATATGGTATTCAATGCCTTTTGCTTGTTATGTATTCCAAAATTGGAAGATGCGTTATGCGTGATGGAACTGATGGAGAATTGTTGTTGCATTGAGATTACTTTGCATAGTCGTAACTCAGCAAAAAAGTGTGATAAACGCTTGAGCTAAGGAGGGTACAAAGATGTAAATAAACATGTAGAATGATTCTACTATATGATTTATATAATGCATTAGAGTTGTTGTCCTATGCGACATGTTTTATGATGAATGATTTGAAAGGAAATGATTTTCATATGAATTATAAATATTTGTTTATGAGATTTGGATTGTGTAAATTGCCTAATACATTGAGATGATATGATTTGAACTCAAGTTTTACTATTGAAACGCATAATTGTTCTATCACGTGGTTTTGCCAAATGAGTTGCAATGCGTTATGACAAAAACTTACTAATTAATTGTATTGGTGAAAAATCTCACTTACTAGCCACTTTTGTTTAATCTTTCAAATGTTTTGTTTTATTCCCCCCTTTCCCCTCCCCCAAGTAGTGAAGGATCTAGTGTTAGACTTGCCAAATTGAATGCCTATCGTGCCATAATTGCGTCTCATCAAATTGTCAGTATTCCCAATCAGTTCACATAAAAAGTTTCCTAGGCAATATGATCAAGATTATTGTTTTTTAGACTTGTATGTTTTCAGTTTGAGGAAACTCTCGTACTTGTTTTAAATGTCCTTTTTTATCAAACATTAATGAAGTCTTGTTATTTCAAAATGAGTTCTCATCTCTCGATAAGTTTGATGTTTGTGTTTATTTCGCTTACTAAGCACTCTACGTGCTATCTCACGGAGAGATTCACGTTGAATGTCTAGGCATTCATGCTCCCACATGGTCATATGAAGTGATCTTGGGGTGGAGCGTAACATTCTGACACTTCATTTTGGAGTGTTGAGATTGCCCAAGTCGTGACCACACCTAGAACATGAGAGAAAGGCATTTCGGATGGGTTTGTGACAACGTCCAACTTCTGGCTATTTATGAAAATGCCATGCAATCGTGTTTTGCCTTCTTCTTGCTCGTTTTAGCTTTATTTTAAACTATTTTGGTTGCTTTGGACTTGTTGAGCAATTGCGACTTCTAGATTATTATTTTCTATAAAAAGATGATTTATGAAATAACTAATGAAATAATAAGAGAATTAAGCTATAAAAAGCATGTCAAATATAGTCCTAACACGTGCCTAGAGCGCATTTGTGCTATCATCAAGTGTTGCTATGCTGCAACAAAATTTCCTAGAGTGCAGCTACGCTTCAATTTAACGCACGACACCACCTTTTCTTCTTTGGAAAAATTGATAATTATGGAAATTTCTTGTTGATCAAGTTTGGTTCCCTTATTTTTATATGGATGTTCTTGAACACTAAAAGCATGAAGTTTACCACAAAATTCATACCTAAAAAAAGTTTGTTCTTCCTCTAGAAAAGTTACGGAGTATGGAGAATTGTTTTAGAGGCCATTCTAAATTCTGAGGCGTTGTTTAAGTGGAGATTGACGGGTTCCACCAAAGAATGAGCATATGATAATGTCTTCTCTAGTTCTTTACACTTCTCTAACTTTATGTTTTCAATTTTGTAGGAGAATATGTCTTTGAAAGGCATGAGTGACTAGACTCATTAGCTTTAGGGTGTTGGTGGAATTACTAATGAAATTAGGTCAGTATTTAGGTGTTGTTTGGGCCCCATATTATCACTGTGCGGTTGGGTTATCGTAACTGTAACCCTTTTTTGGGGTCCAATTTATGGAAACCCTAGTTTTAGTGTTTCCATAATGTTCCTAAATCCCTTTCACACTTCTACTCACTTTGTCATAACACTTCCCCCTCACTCTGCAATAATACCCGTGCAATACCCCGATTTTCTGCATAATCCTTCCTTAATCCTTGTCGTCTTCTTCCTCTTTCCCCTTCCTCTCTCCATTTTCCTCTTTCCCCTTCCCTCTCGTTTCCTATCTTCTTCATGATTCATTTTGGGATTGCCAAAATGGGATTTGAACTTAAATGGGATTTTCTTGGCAATTTTGTTTATGAATTAGAAGCCATTTTTTGAAAAATAGAGAGTGAGAGAGATGATGTGTGTTTGGAGTTCTGTTTTTGGGGATGGGATGTTGAGATTATTGGGTTTTGAAGATTCATAATGTGTTGACGTCCACGACCTCATTCTTTCACTCTTCCTCGAAGGCATTTTTCTCAATGAGGTTCTTCGAAGTAATGGGTTCACAGTATCCAATTTGTTTATGCTAATTTGAGTGATGGGTATGTGAAAATGGAGAAAGAGATTCTCTTGCCAAAAATGGGGGAAAATCTACATCATGGGTTAACTAGAATTTGAAAATGATGGAGATCAGGTTGAGTAAATCAGGGAAATCTAGACCTTATGATCATTTATTGGAATACCCAATTGATTTGGGGATTAAATGCGGTGGGAGCGAAGTGTTTGTGGGATTAAGTTCATGCAATAGTAAAGATGTTGAAGGTAGAGGATGAAGGTTTTTTAAGATTATATTCAAACAATTGAAAAATGTTTGTGTTTTTTTCGTTTTTTATTTTTTGAAGAAATTAGTATGTTTTTTTTTATATATAATTTGGTTTTTCTTCTTTGCTTGTTTGTGGGTTTTTTCTTATTATGAAGATGAACCAACAAACTCTCAAATATTGATATTTTGTGGTATTGTAGTTTCAATTAAATGGGTGAGCTTTGGAATGACTTGTATCTAAATTCAGAGATTATGTTTGTTATATTATATTGAATTCAATAGCTATTGCATAGTTTAACCCAACAAATGACTTAATTATTGAAGAACAATGTATTTTCTTGAGAATTGATAGCATTTCTGATGATCTCTATGAGCTTCTCCTTAATGAAGAACAATGTATTTTCTTGAGAATTGATGGCATTTCTGATGATCTCTATGAGCTTCTCCTTTGACTTTGTTCGATTGCAATTTGTGATTGAGAAAAACCCCTTCTTCATCAGAGTTTAACAAATGGGATGAAGAGAAAATTCCAAAAAAATATGAAGAGAAGTTGAGCAGAAGCAACGCAACCCGTTGACATAGCAATTTGCAGTTTTATGAACACTCCACATTTTATTTATTTATTAAATTAATTAAATATATAAAATTATTTTGTCAATTAAGTCAACTGAATAAACCTTGCCTACAAAAATTAAATACATAAATAAGTTTTGAGAATTCGCCATTAAAGTTGTGTTTGTAATAAATTAAAAATTTTAATTGATTTGAGAGTTTGATTGTTTAATTAGATTGATTATGAATGTATTTGTTCACACGAGATTTTCGAAGAAATGTAATTCATGGAATTGAACTTTGTATATTGATTTATATAGTGGATACAATCTCTAATATTTACTTCTTTGATGCTTTCACTCGAATACAAATTAAAACTTAGAACTTCTTGGTCTTCGGTCACCAGGATGTTGTAAATGGAAGTCAATTTGAGCTTCAATCTTCTGGAATCCAAGGAAAGCTTAATCTTCTAAGTCTTTAATTTTTCAGAAGATGTTAATCGCGGAGGTTGATAAGAACTTGCATGTCTTGAGAGCTTGTAGAAGTTGAGTCTTCAGTTCTTCAAAATTCAGTTCTATAGAGCTTGGATTCTTCCTTCAACCAAAGATCCTTAAAATGAATGGAAAGATATTTATTTATAGAGAATTTTCATGGGCTTGGGCCATTTGCTTGTTGGACTTGAGTTTCGACTCGGTCCCATTTACCTGTTGGGCTTCGGCTTGGGCCAATTTGTCTGTTGGACTTCGATTCCATTTGCTTGTTGGGCTTGGACTTGGGCCCATTATCCTCTTTGGCTCAAATTTTATATATGAGGCTTGAATTGGGTTGGATATGATAAAACTTAATTACCCAAACTCAATCAACTTATAATTATCACAATATTTGATGTGACGACGTGGCAAATTTTAATTGGTCGATTTCTTACTCAATAGTATTTATTAAAATCACTTCTTAATTAAACGTCCATTCTTAGAAATTCTTTTTTTTTTTCTCACAATTTGGTGTTCTTTAAACTTCTAAGCTAAAATTTGAAAATAAAATAAAATAAAATATTTAACTTTAAAAAATTAGCTAAAAATTTATTGTTCAAAATTTTATAGATACATATGGACTACTCATGCGGACACTAATGTGTAGTTATGCTGACATGAAAGCATTCTTGGAGGTATATGAGGAACTTAAGATGGTAAATTAAATATATGAAACTTTTGTATTGGATTTATAATATGAATTTTTATATATATATCATAATACTACCTACATAATTCTTCTCCCAAACACATACTATCATAACACTAGTTTTATCATAACACTAGAGGCATGTTTAGGAGAGGGTTTATGAGGGATTAGAAGTGGGCTTTTATGAAGGATTAGGATTTATGGGAGATCTCACTCCTTGTTTGGGCCTCGATTTATGATAAAACATAATCCCCCTTACCCCATTTTCAACCTCCTATAACCCTTCTCCATAACCCTCGTTTTGTCGGTCTTAACTCGTCTCAAACCCTCCCTTAATCCATGGTGAAATCTGTCAAAATACTTCGTCTTCTTCATCCTTCCCTTTCCTTGTTCTTCTTCTTCTCCAAATCTAAGCACCTTCAACGCTTTTCCCATTTTTCTCTCTGAATCCACCTGCGTTTTGTATATGTTCGTCTTCTAACATCCTTTTGTTTTCATCCAAAAAAATCTTCTCGTTACAGTCACGATTTTCACCCTTTTGTTGTCTGAATTCCAAATCTTTGAAAACCAAACCCTTTTGTTGATGGTTGCGTTTCCATGCTTCCTCTAAAGTGGGTTCTCCTTCCATTTTTTTGGTTTCATTGAATGGTTGCATTTCATGAGTTGCCTCCGAAACTTTTCACCTTTCTCTCTCTCATTTGTTGCATTGCTTTGCTGTAAAGTGTTGTCGCTCTGACTGACCCCTTGTCGTTCCGACGTCCCCTTGCCATTTGGACAAAAAGGGCCTTCAATGGACAGAACCTACACCAATTTAGCTCTCAATGAACATTTTCTACATGTGAGTTTGATAGGGGCATCTGAATACTTTTCTATGATATGCTATTTGGTTATTTTTCTTTTACCCTATGTCATTCTTGCTTGGTGTTTTGTTCTTATGTCAAATACATATTTTCATTACAAATTTCATGCTCTCTTGCTTGGTGAATTCATGTATGTTCGCAATGCCATGTTAACTCTTTTTTTTCCTACTAATTTCTTGTTTGAAAAATTGCGGTGTAAGTACGTTAAATGTGGGTACATTCTACCATTTTGTTATGTTCTTATATATTTGCTACCAATTTTTTCTACAACTTTGTACTCACTCATTTATTATTCAGCCTCTCTGTCATATACATGCTCTTTGTTAATTTCATTAGCTTTCAATTGAGTCAATTGCATGCTCTCTGTTGAGTCCTTCTCATGGTAAATTGGTTTACTGTATTTGCTTGTTTGACCACATCTTTTCGTAATATCAAATATAGTCTTACCTCTTTTGACCCCTAATGAATTGTTTTTCCATAACTAGGCTACACTACTTGGATGTACCACCTTTGACTGCTTTTCCCTCTTCATATGTGTTGTCTGATTTGATCTCCAATCCTTTTTTCTTTTGGGGGGATTTTGCCGGTTCTTTGTTATTCAAAATCTTTCTATGCATCATTACTTGCTATCTTCTATGTATTATAAATTGTTGTTGTTCTCCCATTGAATTGCATCCTCACTCGTTCTTGTTTCCATACAGGTTCACTTGGTTGGTATGCCCACCATTATTCTTTTTCATCATTCTTCCTTTGTGTTGTCCTTTGTTGCTCTGTAGACATCCAGTTTTACAAATAACTTTATCACCCTTTTTTCCTATTCTTTCTTTCTTCGGTGATGTTGATCCTAAATTTTTTTATGAATTTTATGTATACAAGGTTTATAACTTTCAAATTTATAACTTTCATTATATTTGTCATTGCCTCCACTCAATGAAATTTGACCTTTCTGCCTTTTTATGGAAATTTTCTTTTTTCTACTTCTTTATGCGAAATGCATCCCATACCTTTACAAAATGTTCACTTATTTCTATACCTTTTTAGGCTACCCCCACCTTTCATTTTCCAATGCATTTTTTACATACAATTGTTAATTTGCATATACATATGTCATTGCTTCTTCTGACATCCATACTTGGGAAATAAAGTTATATTTCTCCACATTGTGTGTGTCATGTTTAATTGAAAGCTTTATCTCGTACATGATTATGAACATGTTCGACTACGATAACGAACTTAATTCCCTTGAGGCTTTCCCATTCCTTTATTTTACTTCTTTGTTTGAGTCTTATTTTGGTCATTTGGTTTTCTATTATATGCATCGTGTCTAGTTCGGTAAAGAAAATAGTACGTCTCCCAAACTTTTATTTTCCTTCTTATTTACGCATTTATGTGGTATGACCTAACTTGCTTTTTTTTTTCGTCTTCATATTTTTAAGATTCATTCGCTAACTCCATTTTCCTGTGAGGTAACAAAGTTGCGACCCTCATATGTCGTTTTCCATTTTCTAAGTTGTATGTGTTTAGAACAACTACCTAATGGCCATTTGTTTTTTTCCTTTTGGTGATAAGCAATGGATTTTTAATTTTAATGATGTTATATTGTGAGTAACACATTGATTTCTAAATGATTTAATAAACATGTTTGCATGCTTATAAGCAATAGCTTGTGAGTAACACATTGATTTTTAAATGTTATTTATTAAAGATACTTTCAAGCTCTACAAGCAGTACCTTGTTGAATGATTTATGAATATGATTTTCAAGTTCTTATTTCAAGTTATGTTTCATGATAAGTTTCTAAAGTATTTAAGCGTGTTTTAGACTATACGATACAATTTGTATAGCAACCCTTCGGGTGTATTACATGTGCACAGAGGTTCCTTTGGTGAAGGTATTCAATAGATACCTAGATTCTTATCACTGGGACAGACTAATGAGACGAGGATTCTATCGATGTTTTTCCATCACTTGAGATGATGATCTGTAGGTTTCCACCTCAAGTAGCTATAACGAGATGCCGCACTACTAATGCCTGGATTTCGTTAATATCATATAACAAGATGAGGGCCGTCAGAGGGTCCATCTTACAAACAAGATGAGGGACATTAAGGGGCACATATTATGATTTATATAGTATAGCAAGTGAAAGATAGAAAGAGATTTAAATACTATGTTTATGTTTTGTTTATTAAAAGAACCAAGTTTTAAGTAAAATCGTTTTAGGAAACTGTTTTCTAAAACTGTTGCTCATTAAGTCTTTCAACTTGCTCTTTCAAAAACGTTTTTCCACTTTCCAGGTACAGATTATGAATCTCTGCTTGCTGAACATAATGCTGCCAGGCCAACTTAGTTTTTATTATGCAAGGACATCGTTTTATTTAAGTAGTATTGTGATTGTTCAAATATTTATACCTTCATGTTTTCTTCATTTTCCATGATACATTTTATAAAATATTTCAAATGGGTCACACTACGATTTTAAGTATTTCAAGTTTAAATACTTTCGCTGTTGATTGTTTCACATTTCCATATCATGTGTCAGTTGAGGTTGTTCCAAAGGTGAACGACTTCGGCTGACATCACGCCACGACTCGGGACAAACAAGCAGGTGCCCGGGGTGGGGTGTGACAGTTTGAGGTTTGTCTTTTAAAACCAACTATAGACTTCAATGGCTCCAAATTGTGAATGGCTGATTCATTAGTCTTTATATAATGCAGAATTGCCTTTGTGCATTAGATGACGGATATATCAAGGTGAACGTTTCAACAAGTGATCAATCAAGATATAGAACATGAAAGGGCGGATTCGCCACAATTGTCCTTGGAGTATGTGATACCAAAGAAGATTTTGTGTTCGTATTAGCCGGCTGGAAAGAATCCGTTGTCAACTCACGCATTCTTCGAGATGTCATTTCAAGATCGAACAACCTGAAGGTGTCGAAGGGTAAGTACGTACACATTTTTATGTGAAGTATAATTTGTCCCTCCTGAGTTACAACATTTAAAGCGTGTGATGTCATCACAGGGTATTACTACCTATACGATACTGGGTACCCTAATGATGAGGGTTTTCTGGCTCTATACAGAAGACAAAGATACCACCTCCAAGAGTGGCGTGGAGCGGGAAATGCACCTTTAACAATGAAAGAGTTCTTCAACATGAAATATTCTTCCACAAGAAATGTAAATGAAAGAGCTTTCAGTCTGTTGAAGGGTCGGTGAGCAATCATTCAAGGAATGTTATACTACCTCGTATAAGTCCAATGTCGCACAATACTGGCATGTTGTCTACTCCATAACCTTATCAATAGAGAGATGGCAAACGTTGATATACCAGACTACATAGATGAAGGTGATTCAATCTATGCGACAACTGCAGGTGATGATATACACTACATAGAGACCTCGAACGAATGGAATCAATGGAGGGACGAGCTTGCTGAAGAAATGTTTAGTGATTGGGAGTTGTGTAATCAGTAGCATGGCTAGTGTAGCAGTAGTTCAGTGTTTACGTTTACTTTAATTGTTAATGATACCTCATTTACTTGTTTGTCCACACAATTCGAAATTCTTTTAGCGAATGTATTTATTTACCAACGATATGAATTACACACTGGCAGTTCACTGAAAGCACATTGTATTATGTTTTTATGAAGTTTTTTCCTAGCGAAACTCAGTTGACTGATATGCTTGCATTTATTTTTTAGTATGACAAGTTCTTCAAGGGCCCCGAAGCACTTGTGGATGAAAAAGGATGAGGCGACCCTCGTCGAGTGCATTGGTCTCCGTTAGTGGTTGGAGGCCCGATAATGGGACCTTTAGACCAGGGTACCATAGTCAACTCATAAGAATGATGGCTCATAAAGATGCAAGGACATAACATTCAAGATATGACTATCGATAGTCACATAAAATTGTTGAAGAGAACGTTCTATGCTATTCCCGAGATGTAGGGCTCGTCATGCAATGGGTTCGGATGGAACAATGAACTGAAGTGCATCACTGTAGAGAAGAATGTGTTTGATGATTGGGTGAAGGTATGCTATTCCTTATGTCAACTATTATTTGCTTACAATCGAAAATAAACTAACACTTAAATGCAACACTTGAACACAGTCGTCTTGCTAGATGGGCCTTCTAAATAGATCATTTTCCTCTGACGATGAACTTTACTAAGTCTATGGAATAGATCATGGGATGGGAGGGCGTGCAGAGACATTCGTCGATGTTTGGTCGAATGTGCTTGGAGGGTATAAGGGATTTGTCGCTGACGATGAAAATGATATGGAGATCTCTAATATGTACGGTCAGGGACTAAACATGTCTCCTGACAAAATAATAAACACCCGACCTGGGCGCGTAAGTGACGGTAGGAATGCTTTAAGCGGGTTTACGAGGAAGCGGGCAGGATAGTTAATAGAAACTGTGGAAATCATTCGCAATGCCATAGAGTATGTCAATGACCAGCTTATCCGCATTGCAAACTGGTCGATCTTACAATGACAAGATGCCAGCGCAACAAGACAAGAGGTTGTTTGACAGTTACAGATCATACCTGAACTGACTAGAATCGACAAGTGTCGTTGTATGCATATACCGATTCACAATGTCAACTACATGAAAGCATTCCTGGACGTATCTGATGGGCTTAAGTTCGACCTCTGTACGATCATTCTCCAAGAAAACCCTTGAGTGCTTCTCCATTTTCTATGTTTGTCTTGTGTGCCTGCTGCTTCATCTGCATTGTTTACTATTTTTCTACTTTTCATATGTATTGCAATTATGTTGTTATGTGAACGACAAGTTCTTGTAATCTAGTTCTTCTGTGAATGTCATCTTTAAATTTATATTTGCATTGCTTTAACCGGTTTACGCATTACGTGTGAACGACACAAGAAAAAAAGAAGAAACAGGATGCAACATAATGATTTAAAAACCAAATTATGAAATAAACGGGATATGTAAAAAAAATAATGCAAAACATATTTAATAAAAAAATATGATTTATGAAAATTATATATATTAATATTGTTTATTTTATATAATAAAAAAATTATCATACACTAGTATCGTAATCTTTCCCACAAACGCATATTATCATAACACTACTATCATAATCCCCCTCTCAAACGCATATTATCATAATACTACAATCATAATCCTTCCTCCAAACACATATTATCATATTCATTCCCCCAAACGCATACTATCATAATCCTTCCCCCAAACAAATATTATCATAACACTACCTATCATAATCTTTCCCCCAAACACATACATATAGATATGTTTGGGAGAAGAGTTATGTGGGTAGTGTTATGATAAGATGTGTTTGGGGGGAAGGGTTATGTGGGTATTGTTGTGCGAGTTTTTTTTTTTTTTTGTTCAAATTCATATTCTAAACCAAATACACAAATTGTATATTTTGTATTTACCAAATCGTCCTACGTTTCGTGAAAAAAATTCCCTTAATTTCTCTAACGACAACGTCCATATTGATATTCATTAATGATGACTACTTCAATTTGCATTATTGAAGTAATCATTACGTTTCATTAAATTACTTTTTTTTATTGTGACATGCAAAAAAGATAAGGACATGTGGTGGAACTACACAAACAATCAAACATCATCCCATAGAATGACCATGCAATAGTCCATCTTCACGTCATCGGGTATATCAAGGAAACCTTTCATGTCGATCAAACTATGCATCAGTAGCTGCATGCAGCGCGCTCTGTCCAACCTACTTAGCTCAGGGACAGCCTATAGTTGTCTAACGACTTCCTCTTTGCTTTGCTTGAACCTATCCTACAGTCGCTTGCTCAACCAAGTTGTGGGGTTAGTTTTCCATTGATTTCGTGTATGGACACATACATTCAATATATAACAAGACAATTGAGGTACTAAAATAATAAAAATAAAGTGCTACTAATTCTACACAATGGGATTTATTGATTACGCGACTACCATTGATTTAACATCTCTACAGCTAGATCATCCCTTTAACGAGTCCATTCGTTGGAGTTCTCAATGAATTGAATGTCGTCACCTACAGTTGTCGCATAGGTCGAGTCACCCTCATTGATGTCCTTCTAAACCTCGAAATTAGCCATCTCTCTATTTATGAGATTGTGTAGTAGGCAACATGTCAGAATCATGCAACATTGATCTTGCACGGGGTACTAGGACTTGTCGCGAAGGATTGTCCATCGACCCTTCAACAGTCCGAATGCTCGTTTAATAACATTCCATGCCAAGGAATGATTCATGTTGAAGTATTCTTTGGCAGTTGTTGATGCATTTCCAACTCCACGCCAATTCTGCAAGTGGTACCTTTGTCCTCTATAAGGAGCCAGAATCCCTCGGCGTTGGGGTACCCCGCGTCGCATAGATAGTAAAACCCTATTATGATATCGAATGATTTAAATACTGTGATTTAGGAAATTTTGAATATCGATGGGAGGAGTAGAAGTTGCAGTTACCTTTGAAACCTGCAGTCCGTTGGGTCATGAAATAACATCTCAAATAATGTGCGAATCAACTGCGGATCCTTCCCAGTCAACTAAGACAAATACTAAATCACCCTTTATGTTGCAGACTCTGAGGACGTTTGTGGCAACTTCACCCTTATGTGTTCTATACTTAGGGCGATCAGTTTGAGGCACGTTCACCTTTATGTAAGTCCCATCCAATGCCCCAAGGCAACTTTACAGAGTTAAAAATATCGTAGATAAGTAGTAGAACTTCGTGATACATGACATATGAATTACATCGAATAAGTAAACCTCGAAGCACCTCCATCATGGATCAGTGCATGTGTTAGTTAATGGTTGTGGTTTCTTCAGCGACTCGTTGTGCAGTTGTATCACAACCAACAACACAAGGTTGAAATGACGAGAAACAGTCTCATCAGACCGCACGAAGTCCCTTTGGATGACTCGATTCTTCACGCTATGCACTAGTTCATGTAGAAACATTGCCACCGTCTCCTCGACTTCGACGATTTCCATCGACATCAGACCATTAGTAGTCCTTAGTAAGTTGCATAGAATGTCAAAAATTCTTCTGTCCATTCTAGTACTTTGACAACATATTCGTTCGAACGCGTGGATCATATGGAAGTACGCAAGCTACCTAATTCTATGCCTAGTGTTGTACAGCATATACGGTAGCCTCTTATTATCGTTTAGTAGTGTGTCCAACGTCAGCAGTAACTAACGTTGGGAAAGTAACAATGTTTTCTGAAGCCATTGGAAGGTAACGACTATCAACCTGTGAAGTTTATGTCTAATTAGAATGCCATTAGACCTATAGTGCATGTGTTAAAAACATAATAAGTATTGTGTTTTAGAAAAAAATAACAATTTCTTGTTCGCCTACACCCTATTGCAAAGTGGGAATATAGAACTATGCACGCTATACAGATACTGACGTTGTAGGTAAGTTGTATTGAAGTTACATAGGCTACTTGTATTGAACTTTATTTCCTTAAACAGAAAACAGAATACCCTACCCGTTATGAAATCAACGTCGATTATGTCGTTTTGTTTAGGTAACTTTTTTTTTTTTTTAAGAAAACGTATTATTGGATGTGGTATCTGCATATATGACCTACATTTTTTAAGTGTAGTATAATGTTTGGGAAAATAAACTATTTCTAGTAAGATTCCTTCAAATGTGTAAACCCTAATTCAATGTGCATCGAGCAGCCTTATTTTAAAGGTATGTGGAAAATATTTTCAATAAAACATGTTGGGTTTGATGGCTAAATTCATGGTCATGTGCTTTGTAAATCCACAGTGCGTTGGACTTTTTTTAAAAAAAATTGGTTTGTAATTTTCATGAAATAACAAGGGCAAATGTTCTATTCATGCTAGCGAATGGTGAAAGGCAATCTATAATTAAAAAATGTGAGTTTGCGGACTTTAGAAATGGAAGTCAAAAAGTAGAGAAACGAAGGTGACAGTGTAAAAAAGAACCGAATATTATATAATATACTTGGTAAAAAAATTTACTACAAGTCTAAACAAATGTTATTACAAAAGCAACAATGTGTGGTGAAAGTTCATTTCCAAGTACACTATACTAACCATACAAAAAATGATACAAAAAGTATGGAAAATCTTACTACAAAACATGAAATTGTAGTACCTCTTAGAAGGGAAGTATGAACTCGGGCGTCATGCAAAAAACGGAAAGGAGGGAAACGGTAAAGACAAATTTTCGGTTGATAAAAGAATGAACAAAAAAAGTAAACAATACGTACCGTGTACTTTGGAGAATATACCTATTGTTCAAATGAAAAAATAACACTCATTAACATTAAGTAGGAAAATGTCAATGTTTTCAGAAGAAAAATTTTTGTGCCACAGAGGAAAGAAATTCGTTCAATAAGTTGAACAAAATTTCATGTAGTGGAAACATCAATTAAAAGTATGCAACAAAAGGAAATGCATGATGCTATGGGAATGGAAATGCATACAAAAAAATCATAGGAAATGAAGGTAAGTATGCTAGAGAAGAATCTCTTGTAGTGGAAAAATGCCCTTGAAACATGTAATGCAAAGAAAGTAAGGACAGTAATGTCATGCACAATCATTGGAATTAGATTTCGCAACATATATTTGAATAAAAAACGACAGTGATAGGACAAATAAGAACAAGGTAAAGCATTGCATAAATAAAAGAGGTGATGCATTCTCGGACTACCTTAAAAAGAAAAAGAAAGGTTGCACTGAACACACACACATTTGTTAACATGGTTCATGGCAACAAAAGTAAAAGGAAAGGATGAAGCATGAAAATAAGAAAGCAAAAGTAAGTGATCCACCAAAGAAGATGGAACAAAGGAAGAAGAACGACTAATAAGAAAAAATACACATAATAAGATAGAAAAGGAAGCATGTATATATAAAGGAGGAGAAGTAAAATAAATGATGCTTTTATTGACCCTAAACAAAAAAAATATTGTCATAAGTTATGAATAGACAGATGCATCAACAAAGGCAGACACAGACTGAAAGGATTGAACAAAGAGACATTGCACATATATGAAAATAAAGAAAATAGAGCAATGGATGAGAAATTAAGATAATAGGCAGCACGTAAGCAATTTAAAAAATAAACACAGAACACACTAACTGATGTAAGTGTAACAACATTATTGGAAATTCAAGTGCAAATGTATACAACAAACAGAGGGAAAAAGAAGGACGATGAAATGCAAAAAAAAAAAAAAGGAAAATACAGAGGGCCCAACAAGATACAAAAGAAGAGTAAACATGTAGAACAGAATGATGGGAAAACAAATTTTAAAAAAGAAATCGAGATCATGTAGAATTACCAATGAAATTATGGAAAAAAAATAAGGAAACAACAAAGGTGAAGAGAAAGAGTTGGAGACAAAAGTGGAGGAGGAAGCTGCTAAGGAGTTTGAGAAAGAAAGCGACAGAAATAATTTGTCGGAGGAGGAAGTGCCCATTCGCAAGAAGGGAGGAAGAGAAATACAATCTAAAGATTATTGCGGGCACAAGTAGATAGAAGGTGCGAAGAAAAATTGGGACCTGATCACCATTCATACAACAAAGGATAAATTAAAATACCCCAAGATCAATTGATAATATAAAGGGGTTAAAGAAAGGGAGGTGATGACGTTAAAGACATGATAAGGAGGAAGTCTTAAGATTAAAGAAATGACAATCCCTAAGGTTGAGGAATCCAAGGACATCTTGTTGCGTGTCCGCGGCCTTACAATTTCAATCCTCCAAGGACAAATCACTCAAACTCCTCGCCATCCCAAATTACTAACTCCCCCACCTATAACTCTTTCAGACAGAACCCTCATCGCATACTCTTGACCTTAGCAAGTCCTTCAACTTGTTTCGACCCGGCGGCACAAGCAAGGATAACTTTATTAGAATCATCTCCTCGAGGACCTCCTTTACTGCCGAAACCTTAGAAGGATATGCTAAACTTTAAATTTCTTTTCAATTATTTCGTGTTATAATTATGCCTTATGTAATTTTTACTTCTTTGTACTTATGTTCCTTGCAATGAAAGTTACAACTTTTGGGGACACACTTTTTTAGGCTTAGTCTTTCTTGTCATGAGCTTGGCTCCTCACTTTTTAGTATTCTAATTTTTCTTTGTGTTTCAATGATACTTCGATAAAATAAATAATGCGAAGTAAAGTTTCATTTGATATTTGGATGTTTAACTTGTTAAGGAAACTTTCTTAGGAAATATTTCTATAATTTATTAGGCGAGCAAGCTTTACCTCAAACCTCTTTTGTAAAAGTTTTCAGCGAATAGTCTTTACAATTCATTTTTAGCAATGAGGACATCGCAACCCCTAAATTTGGGGGTGTGCGAGGTCCGTGCTAAAACTTTTGAAAAATTGTTGCAAAATCCTCCAAAGCATCTTTATAGAACAAGATGTTTAAACAAAAGTTAAAACTTTGCCAAAACTTTGAAAATTTTGAAAATTTTTGTATTTATTCGCTCAATCAAAATAAAAACTCCTATGTTGCCTCCTCTTGCAAAAATAAGAAGCATAGCTTCAAAAGTAAATATCATAGAGTTGAGTAATAAGATGGGATAAAAGTTACAATTGAGGAGAGAAACAGACTCATAGAGTGCTTATGATTTTCCACTCAATGCCAACCCACAAATAAAAGTTGAATAAAAAGTATTCTTTTGGCAAATAAAATGGTTAAAAAAAATTCAGAAATTTTAGCCATTTCTGATCTTGAAAATAAGAATTGTTGTGGGGAATGAACAATGGTATTTTGAGTATCAAGCTTGCCGCATTCTAAATTTAGAAATATTTTCATAGCAAGAAGTACGCAATGAGAGTAAACCCTGAATAACGAATAAAACTTGCTCACATTTTGAAGGGTGTAGAAACACAAAGAGGAAGGTAAATCTTTAAGGAGGAATCGTACTTGAGGGCAAGCATAATACAAAGTGATGTTTGAGAACAAATATTATTCTAAATTTAGGGGTGTGATAACGTGTATAAACATCCGTTATTATAGGATCTTTTATTAGAATAATAAGGCCAAAATGCATAAGAAGAGGACTAAAACGCGCAACTTATATTGTAAATTCATAAATATTTAGAAATACATCTTACATAATCATCATGCCTATTTTACGCGATTTCCATGTCTTAACGCAAGATGATTAGAAAGGAAGAAACTAGTGAATTGCAGGAGCATCTTGCGCAAAGGCTACACGATGGCGACTAACACCTTTAGGCGAGGAATCACATCATCATGTGAGAAAGATTCACTAGACGACAAGGATGGTAGTTAAAGTTGATGTAATGTGACAAAGCTGCAATCATCACTGACATGCTCAGATGAACATAAATATTTCCAACTGAAAGTGCCTATAAAAGAGTTCCTTCTTCACCAAGGAAAACACTCTTGAATGAGCAGAAAAATAAAGTGGATATTTCAGGGGCCTATATGGGTCAAAGTCTAGAGAGAAGGGCAGAAAGGAATAGTCTTTCCACTGGTTGTAAAGAGTTTCTTTTTCTTTCTCGGTCATACTGTAAGTGAGAGCTTAAAGTCTGAACGGATAGAAGTTCATCTCTCCGTTTCCCCTAGCTTGTATACATTTCCTTTCACTTTTTATTCCATTTGTGTATTTCTTTGTAATATATGTTGTTCATATTGTACAATGGTCGAAGGCCTACATTCTTTAATATATATTGCATGTTTATACCACTTCAATCCATCATTTCTTGGCTTTTCACTTGTCAATGTATTATTAGTAGTTAGATTTGTGATAAATTTTTGATAAGAAGTTTAACTTATAATTCGTATCGCGTTAGTTGAGCTAATCTCATTGCTTGGCCAGCGTAAGTTGCCAAATACCCGAGAGGATAGGTAGTAAGGACATGACTGACACGCCTAAGGGAAAGTCCTCTCCCTTTGCGAGATAACTTTCATCATTTGTTACCCGGAAGGTGAACAAGTGTGGACATTAGGCGCTGAGAGGTCGTTGTCCTTAATTGCAAAGCTATATACACTTTATAAGTGAAATCTTCTAGGTACATCTCTCCTAATCACACTTAATCATATAGATCTCGAGAGGTGACCATGTGTGGCGTTTAATGACTCTAAGAGGAGCACGCCTTAATTATAAGTTGGTTGAGCGAGTTATATCGCATCGAGGTGTCGTATTACTTAATCACATTACAATGCATAGACATTTCTTCGCTCTTCCTAGCATTCAAGTTAGTTCGCATTTCCATCTCGTCATCCATATTTCCCCTTACAAAATCTCTAGGCATAGACCTTTAGTGGTAGTTTGTTCCTACATTTCTTTTATACCATTCGTTATTTTTTAATTCTTTTATACTGCCTAGATGATAAGTAAACCCTAAAACTAATATCTTGAATCAATTTCATATGTTTGACCCTGGATCACCCAGGTAAATCTACTGTTTCGCTTGCATTTGGACAAGCAATAGGAAAACTTGTAGTCAATAAGGACTTAGCGCTGTCACACGATTTGAAGAGGCATAGTGAGCAACTCGCATGCAGTGAACATGCTTAGTGATATATCGCGTAGACTGAATCTAATTTTCATTCACCATTTACTAGCACTAAGTCCCAGTTGTTGAAAAGAAACAACACTTCTACCAAATGACACCAACAAGCCACAGTTTCGGAGACAAGGTGGAATCCCAGCCATTCAACGAAACCGAAAGGGAAAAGCATAACGTTTTAGAGGCAACACGGTGGAACGGAACCTTTAATGAAACATTAAAGGACAGTTTTAGAGAGTGAAAGAGAAGGTGGAAGTGATTGTGCCTTCGAATGCGAAGATAACATATAAGGGTGGAAGCCCTACACCATTTTTTTCCAACAAGAAAATGAACAACAGAGTGAGAGTTTATGAGGAAGACCACAACCGATTAAAGAGATGAAGGGAGAGATTTTGCGCACGGATTGTTGGATCGGTATGGCAATCCTAGATGGGGTGAATAGAGTTTAATTAAACTTTTTAACAAATAAACCTAAATTAAATTAATTAGATAATTTTTAAATTAAAAAAAAATCTTTCTAAAATAAGTTAAATAACAAGATTGATAAATAGATATGAATGAGAGTATGCAATCAAACTCAACCAACAAGAATATGTAACTAAAATTAGATGCAAAAATAATTAGAAAAGAGTTAGAGAAGAAGACACCGTAATTTTATAGTGGTTCGGTTAAACTCAACCTACATCCACTTTTCCAAGCACCTTTTGGCATTTTGATTGAAAATCTTCTTTTGACTCTTTCTACGGATTAGAGTCGAACCGCTACTTCCTCTTTTTTCGGGTTCAAGAGCAAACCCGATCCTTTCTACTGGTTAGGATCCAACCGTTACAATATGTTGAAGTTTTAAATCACACAAAAGAAAACTCTCTAAAAGAGTGAGTATATAATTTGAAGCTCTCAATCATTAATCCTCACAATACAATAAGAATTCTCTCAAGGACAAAATGAAAAGAATAAAAATTGGAAGCTTTAGAGAGAATAACAATGTTGGCTTTTACAATTTTTTAGGATTGTAAAGTTTAATAATGTTGTTGAAAATTTAAGGAAAATGAAGTATTTAAAAAGAGGCATTGGATGTAAGTAAAAGAAAAATGAATGGTTGAGATTTAAACTCAATTAGCCGTTAGACACAATACAAATAATAATATAATAATACGTCTTTTCAAAATACTTTGTTTAAAACCCAATAAAGCAACTTCACCATTATCTTTTAAAAAACTAGTCGTTAGACACAAAGATAAATAATAATATTAAAATTATTTTCTTTTTTAATTCATTTTTTTATAAAAGCCAATAAAACAAAACCAAAAGTCACATTTGTTACTCTTCCATTGCTCCAAGTGGTTTTCTCTACTTGGTTCAAATTGAATACTTGGCCGCCACGTCACCATCTCGGGTATTTTTCCGTTAAGCTTCTTTTAGCAATATTTTCTTCGTTTGAACTTCGATTTGGGTGATTCAAGAGGCATCGGAATCATTGTTCCAAGCTCTACGTTATGGACTATTCAAAATAATAAAATTATCAATAAAAAAAATTAGATTTTTTATCATCAAAACATTAATTAATTAATTAATTAAAATTAATTAATTTGAGATTAAGGGCCAAAAGGCCAACACAGATACAACAGGAGTTAAGGAAAGGTTGAACACAGGTTGGGGGGAGAAGACGGACGATTTCATAAAGTGTTGAGGAAGGAAGAATGAGGGGCTTAGGGGTAAATTGGGAATTATGGAAACCCTAAAACTAGGGTTTCCATAAATTGGGCCCCAAACGTGGGTTAGAGTTATGATAACCCAACCCACAGTGATAACTTGGGGACTAAATAGCCCTTAACTCTTTCATATCCAACCCATCTCCCCAAATGGTCACTTAGTGTTTTTCATTGTATTGTAGAACTTTATATTTTTCAATGTTATTGTGCTTAATTTCACTGTTAGATTGAGTGTTGCATGTTTTAACATTAAACTTTCATGCAAATAGTTAGGAGAATGAGAAAAATTGTTGATGACAATGCTTTGCCACAAATCTTAATTTGGTTTCAAAATATTAGTCATCATTTAAGGTTGCATGAGAAAAGATTGTTTTTTAAAGAGAATAATCCGGACGTTAGTTTCAAGACTTAAACATATTGTTTGTTCCGTGAATCCATGATTAACCTAATTACAACCTAATGGAGTTTGTAAAGAAATCAACACCCTAGAACATCTCTCAAAATTCCAAAACTTTGTTTCTCAAATTTACTTGCTTTAGAAAATCATTCAACATCTAATTTCGATTCCTTAGCTAAAATGAAGTTCGTTCAAAATTAGGTAAATACAAACGTTTGTTTAAACCCTAAGGAAGATACTTAGTCTCTTAAGTCGTTTTACTACTACAACTTGGCAGTGTACACTTGCACGTAACATCACATACAAACCAAATAAGCAATTAAGCAAGTAAGATATTCAAACACGTATATAGTTTGAACTCAGATGCTTAAGGACTCCAATCCGATCACTTACACCATTACCCCTAACTTTTAGAGATACATGTTCCTCAACGTGAAAAAGAGAAAGCATAAGGACAAAATAAAAATGGAAACAAAAAATTCCTCTGAAATTTTGTTGGCTCCCCCATAATTCTTCCTCATCTTAATTTTGAGCTTCAAAACTCTAGCAAAACAAGAATAATTGGAAGAATTAGGATCAAGCCAAATAAAAACAAACCAAAAGAAATCTTAACTACCAAAGTAAGTAAAGTTTTATAATTGTTGGCTCCAAGAAGAGTAAATGTTTACAATGTAACACGACCTATTTTTATAAAAAATTGATGTATGGAAAAAAAATATAAAGATAAAAATTTTAAAAATATTTATTTGGAATTGTCTGGAAAACACCCAATTTTTATTTATTATTTATTTATTTGAAATCTTAAAGATTTAAAAAAGGGCTAGTGTAACTGATGACAAAATATAAAAGGAAAATTGAGCTTATGACTGAATACTTTAAAATTGGCAGAAATGGCAAATTAACAAGTCTAACCCAATTGAAATTGTCGAATGATCAAAATGTCCTTACAATTAAAAATACATCTAATTATCAATGGTATTGATTGATGTCTAATTGTTGTTTGATGTTCATTGTTATCTGACTACTATCTCATTCTGATTATTAATGTACTGCCATTTCATTGTTATTTAATTTAATATTGATTATTATCTAACTGAAAATGATACTGATTGCTATCTAATCACCTTACATTTATTGTATGATTGTCATCTTAATACTTTCTATTTTTTGTCAATTAGTTAGACTTTTGATAGTCATTTGATTACATTTTGATTGTCATATGAATTATTGATGGGGCGTATTAACAACTAGAGTTGATATTGAAGACTAAATATTTGAGGTGCTTTTTCCCAAGAAGTGTACTTTATACTTATTGATAACATATTGAACAACGTTATATATAATTGATATCTCATACTTAGTTATTAGGAAAATTGCATAGGATAGTATTTTGAGAATATGATATAGCAATTATAACACATTGTTTTAGAATTTTGCAAATACAGCAAAATTTTCACTTCTCCATCTTAAATTTGTTATTATTCCTAAACTACCCTTCAATAACTTATTTCTCATCATATTTTTTAAAGCCCTACTCATTATTTATTTATTCTCCCACTTTTTAAGCTCTAATTATTTGTTTATTCTTATACTAGAAAAATTATTTATTCTTTCTGTCTTACTCTTAATTTTAGAATATCAATAGTACAATAATTGTAATATGAAATATAATGGTTGTTGATCAGAGTAATTTAACTTCATTTGTGATTTTTTTTTACTTTCTTCGATGTGTATTTTGAGTTGAATCTGATTCTAAATTATTTTGTTTTATTTTTTTACATTAGTTTTGTTTTGATTTTCTTTGTCTCAGTTTGTATATCAGTGTTGTGATATACTTATATTATATGTATTAGTTGGTTAATATACGTACTACGTGATTTTTCGTTTTTTTCACATTTTATGCAGTTTATTAGAGTATTATTAAGTATATGAATGATGTAACTTAGTGTATCATTATCAAGTATATCAACAATATAATGTTAAAACATATATATGAATCAAGTATATGAATCAAGTATACAAGTGTATATCAATAGTATATCAAGTGTATAAGTAGGACTTCAAGCATACCAAGTGCATTTAATCAATCACTTGTATAAGTGAAAAATACTAAATGTATCTGCAGTGCATCAGATGTATCAAATATATATTAGTAATGTTTCAGGTGTCTATCAAAAGATATCGAGTGTATAAAAAAGTATCATGTGCATCAAGTGTATCAATCAAATGTATTGAGTATATTAAGAAGTATCAGATGTATCAGACGTGTATAAGGTGTATCAAACGTATATTAGTAACGAGGACATTTGTGACATTTTACCTCTTGATGTGTGGGTTGAGCTTCGTTTTTGCCATTTTCGCAAATAATAAAGTGTGTGCACTGTGGACTTAATTATTATAACTTATTTTGTCATTTTTGCAAGTATTGCTAGTTATTACAAGTTTACGAGTCATTATATCTGATTGTTGGCATCCCTTGACAATCTATTAAAATTACGTGTATAACTTACTGAGTATACCATTAGTAATTTTCTTATTGGATATCACGTAGCAATCTATCATCTTGATACTCAGTAGTTTATGAGGGGGGATTATAATACCAACCATAAATTTAAAGATACAAAGTTACAAATTTTACCAACCACAATAATAAAAAAGCAATCCACTGGAAATAACAAAATACAAAAAGTCACATAAAAATCATATAGTACTATACTATCAATTAGATAGCAACCACATAACAAGCATATAAAAATTAGATATCAATCTAATAAATGTCATATTTGCACTTTTTTTCTCTTTAAATACTGGTTAACTTATGTGAAAATTTGGTATAAATTACGTCATTAAAGCCTAAAAAGTCCTGATTTAGTCAAAATAGTATATTGCATGTGGTTTAATTGTCTTGACAATCATACGTGACAATCAAATAGACTAAATATCTAATAAAAATCACATGAGAATTATATATCACAATAATATATCAATCACATAGCAATATGAAATAGAAATGAGTTAGCTTTTACATGCTAGTCGGATCGACATTGTAAATTACAAATTACTTAATATCTAATAAAAATCATGACAATTAGATAAATATAACACATTAATAAATATCAAACAGAAATCAAATAACAATCAAATATAAACTATTGCAAGTTAAATTGAAAACGAGGGTTGAAAATGACAAAATATTTAAGTGTTTTTTTGAAACAATCTAAAATTTAAAAGCAAGACAGTGAACACAAAGAAGAAATTGAAGTAAACAGAAAATGAGAATAAATTGAAACAATGGAAGAAATTGGAGCATCTTACACCGAGATTAATAAATCATAGAAATCAAATAAAAAATTAAAGATAATCTTCTAAACAAAGAAATCAATCAGTCAATCAAAGATTTTCAAAAAGAATTAAAAAATTGAGGAAAAAAAGATAAATATATTAAATTGCACAAAAAGAAAAAATTGGAAGGGAAGATACGCTGAAACTTCGAAAGAAAAAAGGACAATACTATGAAACATGGGCACTTTTGAAATAAATAATAAATAAAATTTTAGATTTGAAAATTTTGAGTGTTGCAAAATAAAAAAGGGGTGACATGGTTGCAATATACTATTAAATACATGCTACTCACAACAAATTTCTTTATTGGCCATTTGTTTCATAGGAATTGCTATCAGATTTCACACCACCATTATTAGTTTCGCAAATTTTCAAATTTTAAAATCTAGGATATTATTATCTAGAAAACATTGAAATTCACTTGATAATGTCCTCCAAACTTGTGAGATTTTTATGCTTGAAAAATGGAAGAAGCCTTTTAATTAATAATATTCATATAATTTATAACTATATTAGATGTTGTATTCCATTTATTTAGCTTTTGATTCAATGTAAAAATTGGTAAATTAAATACATTCTCTACAGACATTTTAATACGTGTATGTAACCATAAAACAATATTTGAGGTCGAGGGGCATTTTGGAGAAAGTGAAAATAATTGACAAATTATGGTAAGAAGAGGACATTTGGTTGGGTGAGATGGGGTTTTGTTTTGTAAGCCATAATGACCAAGGAGCCCTCCACGTGCACAATAATGGAGGATGCCTCATTTCTTCCCAATCGCCATGGCTGAATGAATCTCAAATTCTCATCTGAGAAACAAAGACGCAAAATCAAATATACGCAGGAAATTTTTGCAACCCAACCACGGAATGGGGGCGTTTATCAAACTCGAGGATTCTCCTATGTTCTTGAAACAGGTACCTTCCTTTTATGGATCGAATTGCTCTAATTTTGATTGTTTCTTTGTTTGTTCCTGTCGAGTTCTGTTCGCTTACGGATTTGTTTCAGTTTTGAGCTTCTCTGCGGTTATGTGTGCTGTTGGAATCATTTCTTTCTACTTTGAGAAGATTTAATCCGGTTGTTTGTATTTGAGCTTGTGTTTTTGTATTTGTCTGGCGTCCGTGTCCGTTTCAATGTGAAAAACAATCAGACGGGGCTTGCCCTTTCTTTTTCCCTTTTTCATTGAATAAGGATCAGTGATGAACCGATTTATCCTTTCAGTTGCCAATGTTATGTTCTAATGTTAAAAATCTGGTCAGCTACTACTCTGCTAAAATTGAAACCCGAAGGCGAATTATGGTTTGATTTGAAGTTCCTTGATGAGAGTGGAGGATAGTTAGAATGGGCTTCTCTTTTATTGCAAACGGCTTCTGTCCATGCTCCAGTTGTAGAAGGAAAGGGACAGAATCCAAGAGAGAGGAAATCTGTAAAATTGTATTCACCAAAAGAGGAAAACGGCACAGTGAATAGAATGAAGAGTGCTTAATATGCGAAGAAGAAAACCCTACACGTGACTAAAGAGCCAATGGGTTACAGAGAATAACAGAAAGGCTAACAAATAATTTCAGAGCTCTTGATAACTAAATAAAAATCCTCAATCTGATTGTTTAACTTCCCCTCGCTAGCAGACTGGGGGATGCAGAATTGTAAGCTTGACACATAGGTTTTGAAAATGCATGGAAGGTAAGCCTTGTGCCATGATATCAGGACGCTGGTTACTGGAAAGGGTATACTACTAAGTTTGTTTTCAAGAATGCACACAATCAAGTGTTGGTTGATCTCGATATGTTTTGCTGTTGGTGCATGATTCCATTGTCAATATAGGTTGCACCAATATTGTCGCAAAGTAGAGTGCATGGTGATTTTAGTTTGAACCACGACTTCTAATGAAGAGATACCACCCAAAACACTTTCCCGCATTTGCCAATCCACGAACTCAGACTTAGGTTTGGGAAGAGATACAATCTTTTGTTTGGAAGGTGACCATTGTATCAAATTATGTCCCAAGAATGTGTAGTATCCACTACTGCTATGACAGCCACCCGAACAACTTGCCAAGATGGCACCAATAGATCACTTGTCTAGGAAACATGATGGGGTGACCAAAGTACCAAACTTGTTTGTACCCTTCAAATATCATATGATACACTTTAAAGCATTCTATTGCACCATCGTCATGGAGGAATGGAGAACCTGACATACCTTATTGATGGCAAAAATAAGTCTGGGTCAGGGATCATACAATATTGTAGGGGATTAAAATTGCTCCGATATTTAGTCATATTAGTGACGATCTCATCAGCATGGTGGGATTTGGTGGTACTTGAGCTCATGAGTGTGGTGTATAACTTGCTTTCAAACATTTGAGCTTTCTTCAATAAATCAATAATGCACATCTTGAGATAAATGCAAACCATTACTTAAATAAGACACCCGAATTCAAGATAGTAAATAAAGGACCAAGATTCTTTGACATAAAAATATTTTGTATATTAGAAATAAGAGTAGAGTACAAAATCATCAATACTAATTATGATAATATCATCGATATAAGGAGGATAATCAAGATAGTGGAGTTCTTCCAAAAGTAAAATATGGATTATTTGATTTTGCTGCTTTAAAATCCAAGGTAGTGAAACATGAACGAACCATGCTTGGGGGACTTTGTTTAAGCCCACAGAGTGTCATGTTTAGGCAACATATCAATTTGGAAGCTTAGAATCAATGAAACTAGGCAGCAGTGTCATAAATGCTTCCTCTTGCAAATTATGGGGATTCCATTGTTAGGATTAGAAGTGAGCAAACAACATTAAAAATTCAATGTGATGGACCAAAACCGACTGAACTTACATTGGTCAGTAGGTGTTGTTGATGGTTATGTATCCATAGGTTGGCGACAATAAAACCCGTATCTCCAATTGAATTGACTGACTGTATCATTTAAACGAAAATGAAACAATAAAGATGCTTCTTTAATGCATTGCTGATGTCTCCTTTAATACGCCCTGGGGTTCTTTCAATGTTGCACATTGCAAAATCTTTGTAATATAAACAAAATATTATATTGTTTGTGCTAGAATAAAATTATATTATGTTATGATATAATATAATATATTAATATATTGAAAGATAAACATATTGATTTATTTTTAGTTCTTAGTTTCATCTTCTTCAATCTTCATTTCTCTCCTATTCTTTCTCCTCTGTTTCCTCCCTTTCACTCCATTCCTCCTTTCTCATCCACTTCTCTCTTCTCCATTTATCTTCTTTTTTAGTTTCAATGGCAACAAGGGAGACGTCTCTTTTCATTATATTAATGAAGAGTTCTGTTTCCTTTTTTGAAAAAAGGCAACAAGGGAGGCACCTTTTTTCCCATGTTTTTTTCATTTTTGTTTGCCCAAGCTTTCACATCTGTTTTGGCCAAAGCCAACTGATTGCTTGTGTGGTTGTCTGATTGGCGTCACATAACCCTCCATAGATGGTGATCTTTGGTGAAGAAAATTGATATGTTAGTTATTGACATTAGTTTGAGCCCAAAATTGATGCCGACCATGGACGAACACCCATAATTAGCATCCAACAGGTTGATAGTCCTTCAAAATGATTTATCTTTTATGATTTTTTTTTTAAATGAAAGTTCATAAAAATGTTACATACAACAGTGAGCAATCCTTGGCGTAGAATTGTCGCAAGTAAATACAGTCCCATTTTTTGAGTGGTGGATGGAGGGGTTCAAAGGAACTCATTAGAACTTGTGGAAAGATATCTCTAAGGAGCTCAAGCTCAAGGTACTCATTGGAACTTGTGGAAAGATATCACTAAGGAGCTCCTTTCTTTTGCCCACTTGGTTCATTGTGTGGTGAGGGGTCCTTACGTCTGGGAAGGTTATTGGGTGGGGGAGAGACCATTTTACTTCCTGTTTCCTTGTCTTTATCATTTCTCACCCAAAAAATTGTTTTGTTTGTGACTTTTCAGCGTGGTCTAGGTTCAATCAAGTAAACACCGGACCTTTTTGGACCACAAACTCTGATACCATCTTAAATCTACTTTCATTAACTTAAGCTTTTATGTTGATTGGTAATTTCCGATGGTATCATAGTTGGTGGTCCTAGGAGGTCTTGACCCATGCATTGTTATTTCCTCCCCAATTAATATTGGAGTTATTGAGGTGCCGCCAGGTGCTCGCCTAAGGTGAGAGGCGAGGCCTTAACACCTTGCAAGCACCCAAGGCGAGTAAGGTGCTCGCCTTTTGCGGCTTTCAGTCGCGTCAAACATACGTTCAAGGCAACTCAAGCGCTCGCCTTATTCGATTGTTCAACTTTTCTTTTTTGAAAAATAAAGAAATTCTTCTCTGCTACTTTGATTAAGACGAGAGGAAGTATCAAAGTTTGTAAAGTTGGAGTTAGAGAAAAATCTGGAGGAAGAATTAAAGAAAAAAAGAGTTATAGAAGTAGAAACATAATCGAAGATGCTGTCTCTCTTTTTTTTGTTCATTCATTTATCAACAGTTAGGGAAGAATTGAACATAATTGAACATACGGCTACCAAATAAAGAATTGGTAGCGCATGCTAGCCAAATTGTCAAATGAAAATATTTCTATTCTAATAAAGACTACACATACCACTATCATCTTTCCTTTTTAGAAAGCATTTTTTATTTATATATCTTTTTTCAAATATTTTTTTTCTTAGGATTATTTGAGTTAATTTATTTCTAATTTTAAATATTTTTTATTTATGCTTTTTTTGAAGAGGAAACCGTCTCATTTATTAATAAATAAACAGTGATGCAAAAGCTCATAGTACATGAGGACTATACAATTAGGAAACAAAACAAACAAAACCAAGGATCAGGAGGTGCACTCGAGAGACTAGGTTGACACCCTCTTAGCACCCCTCATCAAAATATTATTTATTTATAATAATATTTTTTATTATTTTAGTAGTTGCACCTCGCTTCAATTAGGTGGCACCTTTTTGTCGCCTTTTGCCCTGAGGCGAGTAAAAAGTTTTGTCGTCTTAAAGTGTGCCTTGTGCTTTGAAAACACTAATTAATATTGATCACCACTTGTTGGGTCTTCTTCATATTTCAAGCCCACAAGTGAAGGGAGTGTTAGTGATATAATATTAAAATTTGCCTTCGCCCATCAACTTAAGCTTTTAGGTTAGTTGATGATGTAGGACTTCTTGTAGAGGAAGTCTCTCTTTTTGTAGGCTGGTTTTTGTATGCCCTTGTATTTTTTAATGTTTTTTTCAATGAAAGTAGTTTCTATCCAAAAAAAAGGTTACAAAATGAAGTGGAAAACAATTAAAAGAGGAAAATACAAAGGCCAATAACATTATAAAAAAATTGTTTTATTATTTTTTAATAAGAAACCAAGATCTTATTGAGGAAAAAAAAAGAAAGAATACAAGGGCATTTAAAGAAAAAAGAGGATTCACAATAGGATATTAATAACAAAGATTCATGAATGAAGACGTTTAGGAATTTAAAAGCTTCTGGTTTTTGGGAAGACTTCACGAATGTTAGTGATAATGGGTGTATTATTGGGGAAGGATTTGGTATGATGGCCATGGGTTCAAACTTTGGTCACCTACTACATCCCCCGTCTAGCATTGTGGGGTTAGACAAATTCTCCGGCGTTTGTCATCCTTCTTCTCCGGTAAGTTCCCTAGAGCCTGAATCTTCTTGTCCATCCATGTTTCAGCGGCAGTTTGGTTTTGGTGAAAATGGAAGTAGAAAGATGCAAAGTACTGAACGCCCCTTACTGTATTTGGTTCGACAAAAAATACTTCCATATAGAAGATGTGGAAGCTCGGAAGATCTTGTCATTATCAGACACTCAATTCAGATGGTTCTTGAAGGAAATTTCTGAATTCTTGCGTGGCCTCGAGAATGGTTTTCTTCTTCAAAACGGTTTTGATAATTTTGGAAGTACAAGACTCTTAAAATTTAGGTCAAAAGTAGGTTGGGTTATGAGGTATGTAGCTTGGAAGAGGAACAAAAATTTATCCTTCATCCATATTTATTCTGGTATCTTTCGACGGGGCTGAAAATCCTTTCACAAAATGTTGGAAAGATTCTTGATGAAGCACGATTATTCAATTTTGTACAGAAATCATCTCCAGACCTCCTAGCAGCCTCCTTCCGAGTCATTAAGAGCAAGTTATGTAGAAAAGGTGATGCTTAATGGACCCTCTGTTCAAGAATTGGTGAAACAGGGGCTCTTCCCCTATTCTGACCTTAGATTTTCAGAGTGCAACTTAACACTGGGTCATTAAAAATCCGGAAGTTTTAAAAAAAGACTTCGATAATCTATGGATTATTTTAAGATTATTTGCGTTTGTTGATTGGAAGGAAATTAGAAAAACTTTGAAGGATCTTTTTTAATAAAAAATAATCAGTAATCCATTGTTTGTAGAGCATGCTTTGATTAAATTGGCTGAAGGATCTCTAGAAGAGTTTGTTGGAAAAGAAGAGGTATGGCAAGTAATGGGTCCTTTTCATTTAAAGTTTAAGAAATGGAGTAAAAGTAAGTATAGCAGACCATCGGTAATTAAAGGCTATGGAGGATGGATTAAAATAAAAAACCTCTTGATTATTGGAGCAACCAAACATTCAAAGTTATAGGAGATCATTTTGGAGGTATGGAAAATATTGCTTCTGAAACGCTCAACCTTCTAAATGTTTCCGAAGAAAAGATTCAAGTAAAAAGAAACCAATGTGGTTTTGTATCAGGTGCATTAGAAATAACTGACTTTAACCAAGGGAATTTTTTCTCACTTAGGTGATTTTGAACAGATTGAGCCTCCTCCTTTAACCAAGGGCCATTTATCATTTGAGGATTTTTCAAACCCATTTGACTTGCAGAGATTAAACCAGGCTTTTAAAGATGAAGGAGTTGTTGATGATTCATTCTTCCCCGAGGGAGGTAGAATATCTAAGATCAATCCAAAAAATTCCTTCATATACAATGAATCCTTTTGAAGCTTTGAAATAGGGAACTCACCAGTTTTTAGCCTCGCTGGCGCCGATTACCTCCCTTGGAGCGACGGTGATTTTAAATCTGGACTCCAAGGAAAGTAGTGTGAACTCGTTTGGATTCGAAGAGTCACACTTAAGAAGGAAAGAGAATAAGAAATTTTGTTTTGAAAGGAACAAGAAAGAAAATGTTGAAGAGTCACTTTTAGTGAAGAAAGAGAAAAATACGGCTGTGTCTTCTTTTACAGCTGGAAAGTCCCCTCAACCAGCCAACAGCCCTCTTTTTGGTGATCCTCTTTCCTCCAATCCTATGAACAAAAAGCTAAAAGCTGAAATTATTTCAGCTGCTATTTTCCAAAAGAAACCAATGGCTGCTGCCCCTCTTTTCAACCCTTCATCTTTAGCTCCCATCTCCTCCTCTTCTCGTTTTTCCTCATCAAAAGGCTCCCGAGGAAATTTGAAAAGAAAGAACTTTTCCAAGATCTTCCGCACATTACCTCAAGCCATTTCTAAAGTATTTTATCTAGAAGAAGAAATCAAAGAAGATTATGGAAAAACGGTACTTAAAATCCAAAAGCCATTCTCTTTCATCAGCTTTTTCCAGCAGCTCCAAGCTGTTTGTAGAGGCTAATCTTGTTTATTGGATGTCAGAGGCATCCAAATTCAAGCCCCAACTCGTTCTTCAAAGTCATTTTCTCATCATCCTAACTCTACCCAGTTTAAGTACTCTGAGGTAAAATTTGTGAAGGGCTCTCCAAGCAAAACCCCTCTCAATCAATCCAACAAGAAGGGAAGAAGAGTGAGCCCTTTTTCAACTCTCCTTTCAGCGTTAGTAGTGAGGAATTGGAGCATTTGGATAGGTCAACCGAACTTGAAAGTTAGAATCGTTTTGAGCCTCTAGAAACCGATCTCAATGCCTTGTTTCAATGCGAGGAAGAGCCAAGATCCACAAAGTTGCCGTCTGCTACTTGTTCTTGTCCCCGGTCTTACGAAATACCAGATCATTTAGAATCAATAGTTTCTGATTGTGGAATTATTTTAATTTGATTCTTCAGCAGTTTAATGTATTTTCCTCAATGTAAGACCAACTTCAGTCATTCTTGGATTTCCCTTCATATGGGTGGCAAGTAAATCCTTCACGTCGATGCTGAATAGTGAAGGCTTCTTCGAGCTTTCTTGGATTATGGATTAATTTGGTTAGGCTGTTTCGAGACAGCCGGTTGCATCTTCTGGAAAGTTTTTAGTTTAAATTTAGTTCTTTATGAGAGGATTTTGCATTATGCTTTGTAATATCTTCTTCGGATATGGTTTTGTTTAGCTTGATCTCTTCTATTTGAAATTTGTTTTGTAGCTTTTGTTGTAGAGGTTGACTGGATTTTCTTTTCTCTTGCTCTTAGTATAATACTCTTGTACTTTGAGCTTAAGGCTCTTTTATTAATAATAATTTAAGAGGCTTGTCTCCATTTAAAAAAAAAAGCAAAGGTTCATGAATGAATAGAAATCCTTAAACAACACTCCCCTGCCAAAAGAAAAAAAAAAAAAAAAAAAAAAGAAAGAAAAAAAGTCAAAGTTTATTATTAAATAGCTCTTAAGTAGAATTAGGTAGCTGAGGAGTAAACAGAGAGAGAAAAAGAAAACATTCATAGTTCTCCGTTTGCTTCTCACTATTAAGTGCCAATCTTGTGCCAAATTTACGTTTTTTTGTCTTTTTGTTTTTGGAGCTTTTAACTTGTTTATCGAGTATGGCACATTTTGAGTGGAAGCCATCTTTTGGTCCTCTTTGGAAGCTCTTGTTCTAAAAGTTAGATTTTAATTTATTTGGTAATCAGATAACTTTCCTTACCTTTTATTTTATCTTTCCACTATTTGTAGATATTTTCTCTAGAACGAACAACGGATGTGTTAGAAGATCGATGTAGAAGACTACACAATGGATGTAGGATGTTTATGTAAGTGCTTCATTTTTATTCTTTTCCACCATCCCGGTTAAGGTTGTTTAGAATGGAGTCGGTAGGAATGGAAGCATGCTTTCTCTCATCTTTAAAACGTGTGAATGTCTTCATTATCATGCTAATCTTTAATTTATCCGTGACTGTATTGATATTTTCTTACAGCTATAATTTTTTAATTTTCTTCTTGATACATTTTTGTTAGACTAATGATCTGAAGATACAAACTCCACAGAGGAGAAAATAAAATAAAAGAATTTAAAAGGAGTACAAGGGAACATTAAAGGATTATTGTTTAGCAAATAACATGTAAGAAAAATCAACACAAGATTTTGATGTAACTCAAATGACAGTTGTGAATACAAGAAGATAAGTACTCTATTTATAGTCGAAAAGAAAACTAATCCTAATCCTAATTAATAAAAGAATCTAATCCTAATTCGTTAATTGGATAGCGTGTCCGTGTCCGACACGTGTCGGACATTTGGACACTCTGTCACTTGGTAGACACCAATTGGACGCTTGCTAGTCCAACAAATGTATTAAACATGCATAGAACACTTACTGAGTAGACTAAAAAGACACATATATGACAATAATAATAACGTTTGAGTATGGAATAATCAAGTTAAGTCTTTTAAGCATATAAATGCATCAATTCATTTACTATGAATTTTCTTTTACTATAAAAATGACATATTCTAGAAATGAATATTTTAATAAACGTGTCCTAGATTTTAAAATATGGTGTGTCGTCGTGTCCGTGTATCTTAGATCAATAATATCTCAATTCTGTGATTCCCGCCAATCGTTCCTAGAACTAATGTTGTAAAAAAGAACACTGTTGTCAAAGAATATGCAGATTTCTCATAAAATGAATAAAAGCTCATTTTGTAAGTGATGAAAGTCCAATTGTTGTTGGATTTTTATTTCTTTAGTCAGTTTAGGTATGGACTACTAATATAATTAGATTAATTTTAGGTGATATTTTTCAGAGATATTATTATGATATTATTTCCTTAAGTGTATATCTTGGCCTTCTCTGATTATTGAATGATCAGTTTTGCAGGATTAGAGTAGGATTCTCTCCAAAGAAAAGACTAGGACCAAGAACCACAACCAAAGGACCAAGAACAAGAAAAGTAGAAAGAGATAAAAAAAGAATTCAAGAATTTCTAGGAGGGAAAGTAGAAAGTGGAAGTGGGAAATCCAAAACAAAGACAAAAGTATGATGTAATGCCTTAAGTTTAAGAGGGGGACATGAATGATTTGGTATCACATTCTGAATGAGAGAGATCCTAAGGACATGAAAATAAGGTTAAGAAAAGCTTAAAAGAATTAAGAGTTAATACCTTTACCACAAGGTGCACCTTCCTTTTCGGTGGCTCAATCATAGGAAATCCAAAGTTAAGCGTGCTTAATTCGGAACAAGTCTATGTTAGGTGGCCTCTTGGAAATTTTCCTAGGATGCATGTGAGTGAGAAGACAACATGTGGAAAGGACTTGTGTTGGTTTGTGGGAACGACTTTCACTCTACTAAGCCTTTAAGACAAGTAAGAATGATGTTGCCAGGTCGCAGGGTATGTGGGGGAATGTCGAGGACTAGGACCAAGAGCAGAAAGTGGAAGTGAGAGATTCATTAGTTTGCTAATTAGTGGTTTTGAGGGAGATTAAGATCTAAGCCAGTTATAGGAATAAGTGGAATGGGAAAGGAATAAGTTGAATGATATTGCTTTCTAGCCTTTGTATTTCTTTGTTGGATAATCGTTGAAAGGTTTTTCCCATGTGGTTTTCCTCTGTTTTTGCCGCCTTTTTTCTATTCTCTCAGTAAAGTAAGCCACAGTCTTGGTCTTTTCCATATTTTTTTGATTTTGTTGATAAAGTATTTGTTCATAATCTAGTGGTAAGAATCTAATTTTCATCATCTTCAACATTCGTTGCCAATTTCTTATTGGTCTTTTGCCCATCAACTTTCTATTCAATTGAATTTGATTCCACCAAACGAACACCCTTGATTTCAACTCGAAGACCATTAATTTTACTTTTTTGTCTTTTTGGTGGGTTCATATAATCGAAAAAGTTCTTAATATTCTTTATCTAATCTAGGAAAGTTTCTAAGTCCGAATTGCCATTGAATGACGGTATGTGGATTTTATCTTCTTGGACTCGGTCATAATATTTATGAAAATATCATCTTCTTGCTCGAATTGGTCTATCGCTCTCTTTCGAGTGAAAAAATTTCAGAGTCTTGGACTTCTTGGATGGGTTCTTGGAATCTTGGAGTTCAAAAAACTATGTGATCCCTCTCTTGTGAATTCCAATTGCCTCTGAATTTTTCTCCAAAACTTCTTTCCGCTGCTATTTGGGTAGGTCTTCTTCGTTCGTCTCTTATGTTTTCCTCTTCTCGTTGAGGAAGGTTCATTGTTTGTCTTAATATTTTTGTCACCGTTGTATTTAATTTGTCAAACCTTGTTATTTTGTTCCAAACTGCATTAGAATCTTCGTTGAAATCGCTAGAATCACTATAATCAAATTTCAAATGTGGATAATGATAGGTTCTTTGAGAAAATCGAGCACGGGCGAAATTATTGTGTTGGAATTCTTTGTCTAAATCACTTGAATTAGAATTCCAATACTTCTTTTTGGAGTAAATTTGGCTTTCTTGCCTATAACAACTGCTGTCTTTTTCTTTGTCGTCTTCCTTGAGCGGTAATAGTCCATTTTTTGCAAAATCTTGATAAATCCTTTTTTTTTTTTTTGGAATTTTAAGGATTCTCCCTTATTAGATGTGTGTTGTTCGGCAACGAGCGCAACTCACAGAGCTCTCGCTTGTGATTGGCATCACGAAGAGTTTTTTTGTTCTTCCATCGGTGGCAATCAATGTTGGCCCGGACGACTGCTCTGATACCAATTTGATGTAACTCAAATGAGAGAAATTTATTAATTTTTAAAAGTTGTGAATACAAGAAGATAAGTACTCTATTTGTAATTGGAAAGCAAACTAATCCTGATCCTAATTAATAAAAGAATCTAATCCTAATCCTAACTAATAAAAGAAACTAATCCTAATCCTAACTAATAAAAGAAACTAATCCTAATCCTAATAGGTTAAAGATTTGACCATAATATTCTATACCTACTACATTAGATTTAGAAAGAGAAGATTGGGAGGAAGTCTTCAATTTTGAGGACTGAAGATGATTTGAGCCAAGGAAGATACTTGTTATGAAAAATCCTTTGATGATTTCTCTCCAATCCCCTCCCTGCCTTCCCGATGTCTCTAGCTACCTGTTATCAGGTGAAAAGATTGTTGTTATCAGCTATCTGATTGAGGTGCGACAGCAATGGAAGTGGCAAGCTGCAATGTTCTTCAGTTGTATTATTGCATTTGGTTAGAAGATGATAGCTTCCATGTTGAAGATGTGGAAGCTGAAAGTTCTTTATCAATATTTGAAGCACAACGGAGCTGGTTCCTGGAAGCATTATCGAAGTTATTAAGAGGTCCAAAAGATGGATTCTTTCAGAAACAGGGGTAGTTAGACCGAGAAAGACTGAAGTTGTCGAAGTTCAGGGCAAAAAATGGATGGGTGCTATGTTATGTCTTTTGGCCACTGTTAGGTGGACACTCCATCGTTCGAGTGTGCTCGGGAGAAGACAAACGGGGGTGGATGGCCTTTCACAAAATGCTGGAGAGTTTCCTTTCAAAAGTAGAGTATATAAAATGGTACTCACATAAAATTGCCACGACTCTTAATCCAACCTGCTAAGAGTACAAGCTTCACTAGAAGACTTGCGTCTAGAGAGAGACTAGGTTAAAGTTTATGTTAACTGCCTAGGTAGCTTTTCATTTGTGAATTAACGATTCTGTTCTTTAACTTTGGGATTAAGTGGATATTTTGAAAATTTAGAGATTAGGGACATTCATGAAAACTCAGGACCAAAAGGGTACTATTTCCAAATATTTTTCTAAACACGTGCCTGCTAATTTCTGGGTTCAATTTTTTGAATAATATTCTTGCCTTGTCTATGTAACATATCATATTTTTTCTCAATAGTATTTATTCATTTTTTTTTTGTTTGGGAAAATGTCTACTTTTGTAGGGAAACTCTTGGAGAAGATAGTAATGGAGACATTTCTTTTGCAGATTCTTTGGAAGGTTTCGGTGGTGGGCAAGATGATCCTGTCAGCGTGTCTATTGGAGGTTGTAATGATATCTTTATGCTATTCATTGTCTTTCCCTCAACTAATAAAGAGTCTAAGCCGTAGGTTTCTATTAAGTGCCCTATTTCCAGAGCCCATGCAGGCCGTCTAGGTAACATCTATTTTAAGAGAAGTCCTAGTCAGAATCTATAAATTGTCTCTCTGATTTTAGGTTGTATTACCGTGGGAAAAGGAAAGTGAAAAGTTGTCTTTCATATCGGGCATGAACAATATGTTAGGATCACTATAATAATATAACTACACAATAACTATATTTCAAATTCAAATAGCAATGTCAATAACAATAGTCTCTTTCTCAAGGCTCAGAATAGACATTCTGAAAATTTTGTGTACCTTCCATCGCCCTTACTTTCTATTTATAACCCAAACCTTAGGTAGTTACCATTATGCCAATACAAATATCCTACATTCTCTATATACTGCCATGAATACTTTAATTTAATTTATTATATTATTTTTTAATAGGCTGTATTTTCTTTAGGAAAGTCAACCTTTTTCTGTAAATAATTCCCTGAATTTTAAGGTCAGTGATTGAGGAATATAGTTTCCTTTTCCAAGTTCTAATTTTGTTATTTATTGTTGTTATTCTTCTTTATTGGAACTAAACAGTTGTCAACTAAAAGTGTCACGTTGCCAGAGCTTGGCATGCTTCTTGGAAGGATGCCTAGGGATTCGTTGGCTTAAGCTTTTTACTGTTTTGTTGGTTCATATGATTCTACTCAGTCAATTCCTTTTTACTTTTTTTCCATCAATATAAGCCATTTGTTATTAGATCATTCTTACCGTTCCCACTTAAAATCCACTCGTGTTGTGTCAAGATCCAAGTCCTTGACTTGCTTGAGGTGTGTTGTGTCAAGATCCAAGTCCCTTACTTGCTTGAGGCATGTTGTGTCAAGATCCAAGTCCCTGAACTAGATCAAAACTGGTCAGCTTCTTTACCTTTATTGAATAAACCCAGTTCCCATTCCGGATGTAATTCCCAAGAGTTTTTCAATTCTTTTGTGCGAGGAATACATTGCACTTTTCAGACAACTTCTCATAAAGCTTTGAAAGACTTCGATGAAGAGTCATTGGCAAGGTAAGCAGTGAAGAACTGGAAAGGGAAGATGATGACGATATAAAAAATACAGATGAAATGCCGGACTATATGAACAAGGCCTTAGGTATTTTATTCCAAACTGAAGAGGTTCAATTACATTCCGTTAAGGTAAGCTTCCCTTTTACTCCACTGGAAAAGAAAGACATACCTCAAAAAGTGCATTCCATATTGGAAGCCTGTGAAATCTCCTTAGCCCAATCTAAAGGAAAACAGGTCATTCAGTGGATGTCCTTCAGGGTTGAAAAACGAAGATTAGCTATTGAATTACGTGAGGATTTGGACAAAAATCAATATGGTTAATTCTTAAAAGTTTTCTAAAGAAATTATTCCGGACATTACTAATTCAAGATTCTAGAAGAGACATTTTCAATAAAGAATTCATAAAAGGCATCTTGATCTCAAAAGATGTTGGCTGGACTTTAGTTGGAAGCTTTAAGGAGTTTCGGGGGCATTCTTACTAGGTGGGATGAAGGTTTTTTTTTTTCAGAAACTAACATTGCTAAAGCAGATTTCACTTTGCTAACTGGAGTAATGCTTTGAAGGCAGTGCTGGCAAGTTTTTGTGGATTGGAAGACTGCTTCGAGTTCCTCTGGGCATTGGATGCGCAAGATAGTTTTGAGGCAGCTGTTTTGCATCATGTTGCCTTTCTCTTTCTCCTTTTATCCTGTAGATTTGGGTGTGCAAGATTTTAGATTCTAGTGGGCTAATTTTGGGAGAGAGTTTAAGTATTGCTTTGTATTTAGCTTTTACTGAAGTATTGTCTTTGAGTGGCTTTGATTAGCTCGTTTATTTTCTGTTTGGTTCGATTTTAGGTTTCCATCATATTTATGTTGCCGAGTTTAGTCTTTGTTTATGTTTTAGCTTGTATTTTCCCTTAGTTCTTTTGTTCCCAGTATAATAATCTTGTACTTCTTTTGAGAATTACATGCAACTTCTTTTGTGAAGAGTATAATGGTAGCAAAATTAGTCACCTTGTGAAATGGGAGAGTGTCAGTAGATCCCAAGCAGATGGCGGCCTTGGTTTGGGAGGATTCAAGACAAAAATCTGACTCTCTTGGCAAAGTGGGGTTGGAGATATATGGAGGAAGAAAATTCCCTTTAGTGTAAGGTTGTTAGAAGTACATATTGCAAAGAATTCTTTAATTGGCATACATGGGGTAAAGAAGGTAGAAGATTAAGAAGCCCTTGGATAAGTATTTCAAGGACATGGCAGAAACTGGATGCTCTGACGACTTTAAAACTTGGAAACGGTAGTAGTGCTGCATTTCGCTCGACATTTGGGTAGGCGTGACTCTCTTTAATCTTCTGTTCTTATAGTTGTTTAAAGTAGCCCTATTTCCAAATGGCTCGGTGGAGAGTCAATCACCTTCCGTCGTTTGCTTAAGGAAGAGGAAATTGTTCAGTATCAATGTTTACTTGGTTGAATTTCAGCTAAAAGGGTCTCAAATTCTTTTGATAAATGATTATGGGCACTAGAAAAGAATGGAGCTTTTACGGTTAAATCCCTCTCGACCCATCTCTCTCCTTTCTCTCCTATAGACCGTTGCTTTACAAGATGTTAATGGAAGTCAATTTGTCCAAGAAGGGTAAACATTCTTATGTCGATATGATTTTTTTGATTACTTAATGGCTCCATGGTTTTACAACAAAAGATGCCATCTAGTTGTTTGTCCCCTTCCATGTGCCTTTTGTCACGGACATATTTTTCCAAAGTGTGTTTACCTTTGGTTATATGCTCCGATTAGCTCCCATTTATCTTATCTTTAAGCACCATAGTTAGTTTAGGCATTTGCTTTTCATTTTAAGTCATAAAGCTTGGGTGTGACGTTTCGGCATTTTCATATGCAAGCCTACCAGAGCCAAAAATGTCAAAATGTACTATAGGGGAGGCACACCAGTTGAATTTCCGCCCAAGCATTAGTTGTACTCTTTGCAAGCAACCCTTTTTCTTTGCAACTGACAGTCTTTAATGCTTATTGTAACGTCTATTTCAATGTATTTCTTTCTTTCCTGCGTTTTATAAATAAAAATTTCCCAAGAACGCGAAGGAAGGTTACGACATACGTCGACGTTACCCGCAACTTTCGGATTTTGATCGGCTGACTTGTTCATCGAGTTAGAACAAGTGCCGCACAATCGTCCGTCTCAAGGTTGAAACGCTACGATTGTGACAAGTGGTATCAGAGCCTAAGTTGGCTGAGCGACAGTTGAGACAGAAAGATGTCGACTGTAAACCGAACGGGTAAGACCCATGAAGAACGATTGGTGGGGATCGAAGAGCGGATGCTCCACCTGATGGAAGTTCCTGATTCCATCCGATTTCTTGAGGAGCGACTTGATGAAGTCGCCAAGAAAGCCGATGCCATTGATGCGGTGTCCGGTCGTCTGGACGGATTACCCATACGAGATTTGTTAGCTAGAGTCGATACTCTAGAGTCACGAGTTATAAGAACTAGAAATGTCACCTACGAGCGTGGGGACAGTTCGGCGGGCGCTGCTGCCCAGATTGAAGAACGAGTTATTGAGCTAGATAACTCTCAGAAGGATATAATGGAAATGATAAACGGCATGACAGAGGATTTTCGAGCCACCCTGGATGTCGTTAGAAATGAAATCGCAGAGGTGAACACGAAGGTGAACCTTACAATGCGAGCATTGGCAAATCAAGCTCCAGCTGGAGGAGCAACTACAGGTTGCAAGATAAAGATCCCAGAACCCAAGCCCTTCTGTGGGGCAAGGGATGCAAAGGCACTGGAAAACTTTATCTTTGACATTGAGCAGTATTTCAAAGCCACGAACACTAATACGGAAGAAGCCAAAGTGACGTTGGCAACCATGCGTCTATCTGAAGATGCAAAGTTGTGGTGGAGATCCCGGTATGTGGACATTCAGGAAGGGCGTTGCACCATAAATACTTGGGACAGTTTGAAGAGAGAACTCCGCTCGCAGTTTTTCTCTGAAAATGTCGAGATTCTGGCTCGACGAAAACTGCGAGAGTTAAAACACACTGGAACCATTCGGGAGTATGTGAAGCAATTCGCGGGGCTGATGCTGGATATATCAGATATGACCGAGAAGGACAAAATCTTCAGTTTTGTCGAAGGGCTAAAGCCGTGGGCAAGGACTAAGCTGTATGAGCAGAAAGTTCAAGACCTCACGTCAGCCTATGCAATAGCTGAACGTTTGTTCGATCTGTCTGGTGATTCTCAAGAGACGAGACGTCATCAAAGCTCTTCACCTGGAAGAGACAGAAATAGCCGACCGAATTCTCCCAAGGTTGCCAGTGAAAACAGAAGTCCCGGTAGAGACCGCAAGCCTTCCCAATCCAACACGGGAGACACCTGGAAAAGACGTGATAGTCCAAACACGTCGAATCATCCTGTCAGTTGCTACATATGTAACGGGCCACATCGGGCAAGGGAATCAGATAAAGCGGCCTTCTATGCCTTTCAGGCCTCTTTGGCTGCGGACTCAGATGACAAGTTGAGTCAACCAGAGGAGGAAGATGGGCAAATGGAGGAAGTTCAAAATGTCCGAGTGGGAGCCATAAGACTCTTGTCGTCCCTCCAGAAGAAAGCGGGGGAGACAAAGGGAAGCACGAAAGGGGGCCTAATATATGTTGACACCTGGATCAACCGAAAACGTGCAAGGAGCACTATGGTCGACTCCGGTGCAACTCATAATTTTATAACGGTGGCCGAAGCCAGACGACTAAACCTTCATTGGAAGAAGGATGCGGGAAAAATGAAGGCCGTGAACTCTACAGCTCTACCCGTCGTTGGAGTAGTGAAACGAGCGGTGATACAGTTGGGAGGATGGAGCGGCTTCGTCGATTTCGTAGTTGTAGGCATGGATGACTTTGACATAGTCCTTGGGATGGAATTCCTTCTTGGACATCAAGTGATCGTGATGCCTGCAGCTAGATGTCTGGTGATCACGGGGTCTACCCCCACCGTTGTGCAGACAGACCTTCGGCAACCCAAAGGACTGAGAATGATCTCGGCCATGCAACTGAGGGAGGGCCGTGTTCAGAAGGACACAAGGTGTGTCTTGGAGAAATGTTGTGATGGGAAACGTGATAGTTTTCCGAATTGCCTACGAAGAGTAATTGTCGTATAGCGCAGTTAGAGTCAACTGGACTCCGGAGACAGTCACAGGGATTGTCGAGTGCAGGATTCACTAGACCTGCAAAAGCTCCGTATGAGGGTCAAGCCATCTTACAGAAGGAAGAGAATGGACGGTTGTGTGCTGACAACCGTGCCCTGAAGCAAGCCCCGAGGAGAGGGCCAATTCTTGGGTCCATGAGTGTGACCCAACCTGTTGAAGCTTACGCTGAGGCGTCTAATCATGCGTCGGGTGGTGTCCTAGTGCAAAGTGGACACCCCGTCGCATCTGAGAGTCTGAAGCAGAGTGTGGCAGAAAGCACTTATACAATGTTTGGGAAAGGAACGCTTGCCATGGTACGCAGTCAGAAGGACGTGAAACTGTATTCACAGGGATCTACCCATGCCAGAGAGATGAACCACACAGTTACCAGCCGCCTCGGTACTCAGTTGGAACTGACTCCAAGTCAAGCTAAGTGGCAAGGGGGCCTATTTGATCTTGATTTTGGGTCAGAACGTAGGAGAGTGAGAAATCGGGCAACTGATGCCCTTAATCGGAGTAATGACCATGCGGTTTCGTGCATGTTGGCCCATATACAGGCGTGTCAAGTGGACGGCCTAATGTGGGACGCGTTAAAGGAATCCTTGAAAAGTTACTCTGTGACTCCGGATGGTGTGAGTTTGGCGAGGGTCAGTGGAACAAGACCAAAGAAGGGGATCCAGTTGTGGGAGGAGACCAGATGTCGTGTCAGTGGCGTGTTGAGTTCGTCGGCAGGTGGAAGACGGGTCGAGATTGTGGGTGGCAGACAACCTGTACTGTCGCGCCTTATTGACCCCTTCGGTGTCGGTAAGAGTCCTCAGACTCGCGAGATTACCAAGCGATGGAAGCAAGAACCAGACATTGTTCGAGTCGGTCTAGAGAGAGTCTTGAAGCGACCGACAAGATGGGCAGATGGGAAGCATCAACCTTTGGGCCTTCGTATGGAAGGTCAAGTCATCGCGAAGCTGCGACCTGAAATAACTCGGTTACGAAGATGCAAGGATCATCACCTCGTGAGAGGACACGAGGAACTAACCGAAGTTGAAGAAGTCCTTGCGAAGGAAGTGAGGATAAAGAAGAAGACCCACAGAGAGGGTACACAGTTCTTGGCGAACCGAAAGAGCCTTCTCGTGGAAGAAGCAAAGCAGAAGACGTACCAATGATCGTGAAGCGTGGAAGTAGAAGATCGAAGGATTCCAGCTTTGACAGTCGACGGGGACGTCAACTCTTTAAGTGGGGGAGTGTGTCACGGACATATTTTTCCAAAGTGTGTTTACCTTTGGTTATATGCTCTGATTAGCTCCCATTTATCTTATCTTTAAGCACCATAGTTAGTTTAGGCATTTGCTTTTCATTTTAAGTCATAAAGCTTGGGTGTGACGTTTCGGCATTTTCATATGCAAGCCTACCAGAGCCAAAAATGTCAAAATGTACTATAGGGGAGGCACACCAGTTGAATCCCCGCCCAAGCATTAGTTGTACTCTTTGCAAGCAACCCTTTTTCCTTGCAACTGACAGTCTTTAATGCTTATTGTAACGTCTATTTCAATGTATTTCTTTCTTTCCCGCGTTTTATAAATAAAAATTTCCCAAGAACGCGAAGGAAGGTTACGACATACGTCGACGTTACCCGCAACTTTCGGATTTTGATCGGCTGACTTGTTCATCGAGTTAGAACAAGTGCCGCACAATCGTCCGTCTCAAGGTTGAAACGCTACGATTGTGACACCTTTCACGTAATCAGCATGATGAAAACCTAAAGCATCTATTTTTCACTTGCCCTTGCTCATCTAAGTGCTGGTGGAAACTTTTTTCCATTTTCAATTCCTCGTGGGCTTTCTGTAATGAGTTTAAAAATAATGTGTTGCAACTCCTAATTGGTTCACAAGTAAACGAAATGGCCTGGTTGATATGGAATAATGCGGTCAAGGCTTTATTGGCTGATTTGTGGTTCAAGAGAAATCAAAGTTTTTTTTCATGATAAACCCCTCGTCTGGACAGATCAGTTTGAGGAGGTTCAAAGAAATGCCTCGTTATGGTGCATCTTGTCTAAGTCGTTTGAAGACTATTCCATCCAAGATTTATGTTTGAATTGGCGAGCCTTCATTTTTACATCCTAGTTCTCTTGTGTTGCATTTACTTGTACTGTTTATTTGAGTTCCTTGTTTTTGCTCTTTCAATAGCTGGGTGTGTTGTTAGGGCTGTGTATAAGCCCAAGTCTTACTCCTTTAATTTTAGTTTTCTTGGATATGACGAGGGCTCTAAGGTGGTGTCAATCTAGTTACGATGGCCGGGAGTGTCTCCTCAACCTTAAGCCTTTTTGTTTGCTCTTTGTATAATTCTCTTGTACATTGAGAGTGCATCAATATTATTTCAATCATTAATATAGAGGCTCGTTTCCATTTTTTCTTTAAAAAGGATCATTCTAAACTTTCTTTTTTTTTTCCCTCTGTATCTTGTCTATCCCTTCTCCATCTGCTATTGTCTCTTGCCTCAGCTTTCTCCTCAGTTTAGAATGTTAAAATTTGAAGGATGGTTAAGGTTTTTGCATGGTAGGTTTTAGATGGAAAGTTAATACAATGGATCATGTTCAAAGGCATTCTTCTGTAGTGTTGTACACACAGTGCTGCATTCTTTTGTAGGAGACATGGGAGGACCTTGATCACACGTGGTATTATTGCCAGCTTTCTCAATATATTAGAAATCTTGAATGGAATTTTTTGGTGATTGTGGGACTCGGAATAGAGATGGTAGAACATTGTTGAAGGAGGTGCTCTTCGATCCTCCTTTTACACTCATCTCTTAGCCTGTACGGGGTGTTTTCTCTCTAAGATCTTTGAAGCCTACTCCATTCAAGATATTTGTTTAAATAGGAATGCTTTCGTTTCTCCAAACTAATTATGTAATTTGTTTGAGTGTTTTTGTTGAGAAATCTGTTTCTATTTTTTTTGAAAGTTAAACAAGTCTTTTTTATTAGATAAGAATGAGACTAAAGCTCATAGTACAAGAGAGTTATACAATGAGCTAAAAAACTTAAGGATCAGTAGGCGCACTGGACATCTCAACTTGGTTGACACCCCCGTAATGCTTTTATCGTATCCAAAATAAACAATAACAAACATGACTAAAAAGGCTAAACAAACAATCTTTACAACATAGGATATTGATACATGAAAACAAAGAGACAATCCTTGACAACAAAAAACTATCGAATCTGTTAAGGGGCGATAAAAAAGTGAGCAAGACGACCAATCAACACCAATTCATAATTAAGCTTAGGAGATAAAAGCGCTCAAATTTAGGTTGAACCCTAAATCTGTTTCTATTTCGCTTTCTTGTAATTCTCCTTACAGGTACTTGATGAGGGCACTAGAGTTGTGGCAACATAGTTGACATAGTCGGATGTGCCGACTGATCCCTTCTTCTGAGTTGTATTTCTCTCCAATGTCTCTTGTATTTAAAGATCAGACTCTTTTCTTTACATCAATGACAAGTTATATTTCTGTCTAAGAAAAAAGGGAGATAGACAAAGTTTTGTGGGAATTCTAGCTTCCTTGTAGTTTTGTGGGGGTTGAGAGGAACAATAGGATATTTTAAAGAGATTGAGAGACCGGGTGAGGAGGTGGCTAAGTTTAATGCCTTCTTGCAGCTGTTGGTCACTGTCTTTATGTAATTATGAACTTGGTTTTGTACTTTTGCATTGGTCCTTCTTTTGCAGTTAAAGTTAGAGATTCCTTTTGTCGGGACTTGTTTTTATATGCTCTTGTGTATTCTTTCATTTTTCCTCAATTAAGGTGTGGTTTCTTTAACAAAAACTTATAATTTTACTTGCAATTGTCATTAAATCCTTAGATTGTGGACTTCAGAGCCACATATCATATGAAAAAAAGTCCTAGTTTCATGTTTTTTTTTTAAAAGGAAACGAGTCTTTTTATTCGTATAGATATAAATTAAAAGAGACTAATGCTTCAAGTACCTGAGGGTTATATAGCATAAACAGGATAAACCTGCGTATCCCAACCTCTCAACTAGGTTGACACTTCCTTAGTGCCCCACCATATCCTTCAAACAAACAAAAAATCACTAAGGCTTATGTACTCAGCCATTGCAAAAAGGACAAAAGACTAAATCACTAACCTTACAAAGGTTTCAACATTGAAACTGACTGAAAATCTAGATCAAAAAGTGCAAAAAGAAATTAAACTCAAAACAAGTAGATTAAGTTGGAAAAATAAAACTCTCCAATTTGAGTAGATTTCTTGAATGCAGTAGCTCTCAAATGGCTTGGTGAAGGAACACCATGAGGAGGCATTCTTACGGGTGACTTCAAAGCGATCCAACCAAACAAAAGATTTATCATGGTATACTCTTTGGTTCCTCTCAAACCATAATTCTGCCGAAAGGGACTTTACCACATATACCCAAAGTGATTGAGGGATTTTTTTAAATTGCACTCCAACAAAAGGTTGCTGGATATTTCCTCGAAAGTCAGCCCCAAACACCCAAGATTGGTTAAAGAAAGAAAACAACTTCTCCCAACACCTAAACTGTGTAACATTAAAAGTGAAATATGAGCTTAAAGGTTTGTTCTCTCTCCCCTCCCCTAACCCTTTACCTTGCTCCTGCCATTCCTTTTCGCCGACAACTTCTCCGTCCGATTGAGCAGACCATTCCCCACCTCTCCATTCACGATTCTCATCAACTTCGAGGAACACATGGAAGTAGTAAGTAGCAAAGTGGACTACTGCACTTAATTTGAGAATGGGTTATTCAACATTGAAGATGTAGATCTCAGAAAAATACCTAGGGTCACGAAGTCGCAGTTGAAATGATTTATTGAGTCCATCATTAACGAACTGATTCGGGGTTCGGAGAACAAATCTTTCTTAGAAATGGTAAGGATGAGAAGAGAACCACAAGTTTGACGAAATTTCGAGCACATTGAGGGTGGGTTTTATGGTGTGTCGTCTGGCCAACTTCTGGGTACCAGTCCTATGTTCATATTTTCTCAGGGGAAGACAAGCAGGGCTGGCAAGTGTTTCTAAGAATGCTAAAAAGTTCCCTCATGAAACAAGACTGGCGGGCATTCCTCCATTACTCCGGCAAGAAACTATGATTCACACACCTACAAGCTTCTGATAGGTCTTTCTATCCTATACTCTATCTAGCTAGCCATTTCTTGGTGTAAGTTATCTTTGCTAGTTTGATTTTATAGTTTCTCTACACATGCCGGAGAATTTTCTTGCAACTCATTTTTTCCTCTTGTAAATTTTCATACACCAATAAAATTGTTTTCAACCTTTCCATTCCTTTTGTTAATTCCATACATAAATAAATGAGATTGTTTCCTATTCTTACCAAAAAAAGAAAAAAAAAAATCACACAGAAACCCTCCAACATGGCATAATTGGTGGGTCATAATAGTGGTTGGTCAACTTGAAGGAAAGCACGCAAAAGAGGAACTTAATTTTTAATTAAGAAATAGATTTAATTTTTTGGCAGAGGGACGCTTATCTTTTTGTTGGATAGAGTAGTTTAGGGTTGAATGTCTAACAGGTGTCCTAACTGAACATTTCCTATCTGGATAATATTTTTCATTTGCTGAACCCAATCTTTTTGCCCGGATGAGCCCTGAAAAATGTTTTGTATGTGGTATAAATAGTCAATTAGACAGCGTGGTTTTGTAGTGATAGTAGGCACATTAAATTTGAACTTGTTTGATTTATGAAAGACCAGAGTGTTTTATTTATATTTATTTGTTATTTACTTTTATTACCTGAAAGTATAATAAGGCAAATTATGACTTGTTATCTGTTCGAGTAATTTGTTCCAGGTCCAGTTTTATCCAAGTTTGTCACTGCATTTCGTGAACTTGCTACATACAAAGAACAACTGCGTTCTCAGGTTATTTCTAGATCCTCTTTATGGGATGCTTAAGAAGTCCATATTTTTAACAAATTATTTCTGTAGTGCTCAGGGTATGAGAGTTTAAGGTTGATTAATTTTTGGCTTGACAAATAATGGCAAAGAAATGCAGTTGTATCTGATTGACTTTTACCATTGAAGATATTTTTTGCTCATATGGACTTTTCTTTGTAATCTTTCATGTTCATGTAAAAATATTTTTGCAGGTAGAACATGTATTAACAAATCGGTTGATGCAGTTCCTGAACGAGGATTTACAAGGAGTAAAGGTAAGTTCGCTAAAAAGATGAAAACTTGTCTCATTATCCAAGTCATCTTTTTACGAGATATGAGTAGCAAATGAACTAAACATACAATTTGATGGCTTGAGGTATTAGACAATGAGATCTACTCTTTTATCCTTATTTTTCTTGTGGGGGGAGTTAGTTCCTTGGTTTCCGTTATCTAGTTTTTATTTTTATGTATTTATTGATTATATATGTATATATGTTCTTCATCATCTCCTTTGTATATGATGCTCCAACTTTAGGGATGGAAGAGTGGACTCTCGAACAAAACTTTTCATTGAAAAAAAATGCCAAAGAGACTAATGCTAAAGAAATTCATTAACCTTCATGAGAGAAGCTGAGAATAACAAAAGAAGACAATACTCTTGAGATACAATGAAAAGAAAAACCAAAAAGCAAACCCTTTAGACCTAACAAACCAACTTCAGAAAAGAAATTCAAAGCAATAGAACACATAAACTTTAAAGCCAAAGCCAACTAAAGACCATCGAGTAGACAAGGAAAGAATTCCTTGAAGACCAAAAGCGAGAGTTCCAAACCATAGATCAAACCAACAAGCTAAACTGTTGCTTCCTAGCTTGCAATTGCAAGGAAAAATAACACAACTTCTCTAAAGAAAAACAGTAAGGCTTAGTTGAGGTCACGAGAAATCCACAATATTAGTTCTAGTCCTGGACCCAACCACCGAGCTAGACTTTAACTGATGGAGGAAAGAGGTGGAATTGATTTGTACTGCAAACCACATTTTTAATCAAGGCAGAACTTTGGTAGGGATTATATGGGTGACTTTTTTTCTTGAACACTTTCACTATTCATGTAAAAGTCTAATTTGACATGATCTAGAAAACTGACCGATTGAGATTAAGCAACCCAACTGATGAGATTGAACAGAAACCAAATGATAGAGAATGGATTTCAACCCAAAATTCCCACCAAACTTCACAGAAATGGACAGAACGAGTAGTGGGTAGCCTTCATAAAAGTCAATTTATTGCATGAATTATTGATGGGCATCAGAGTCTCGGGGGTTGAGACCACAGCTGCTGAAGATCAGGTCAGGGTGGTCGTGTACAAGTTCTTTTCCTAACAGGTCGTGAATGGAAGAGTGAACAATTCAGATTGGGTGCAAAGGCATTCTTCTTTCTTTTTGCTGCCTCAGTGATGCTACCTTTGTACTGATGCATCAAAGAATGTTGACCTTTGTTGAGAATTCAACATTGGAAAAATCAAGGGACCTCACATTGTTTATAATATACCATGGGCTACTCTCATGGCCAATTAATTTTTGATGGAATTTCATGTTATCTAATATGGTATGAAAGTCCATAAAGCTCAAACGGGTATTTGATAGGAAAAAAGAACTAAAATATGATCTATGAAAGGTGAACCTAGAAAGGCTTCGTCTTGATGGGGCATGTTGAGGATTTGAATTGGAAAAATCAAGGGACCTCACAATGTTTATAAGAGATACCATGGGCTACTCTCATTGTCAATTAGTTTTATGATAGAACCCTATGTACATGTTTGTATTGTGCTTTGGGTTTTTTCTGAATTTTCTATTCATTTTTTACAGTTTTTTATGGTCCAGATTGTTATTAGGTTGCTCCTCTGTTGGTTTTTGTGTTGCTTTGATGTTTTCTTTCTCGGGATATGATGATTGGTGCCATGTAGGTGTCAACCTAGTTGAGATGTTCAGGTGCACCTCCTGATCCTATAGATGTCCCCTTTCTTTTTCTTCTTTACTGCTCTCGTTGTATAAATCTCTTGTACTTAGAGTTCTTATTAATAAATAAGCTTTTGTCTCCGTTTCACAAAAAAAAAAAAAACCTTATGCTTTTGAGTGGCTGTTATGCCCATTTAATATTGTCCAGATTCTTGGATGCGTCTGGAGTCTCATTGGTTTACAACATGCTCTTCCCCTTGGCAAGGAGGACACCATTCTCTAGTCAGTTTGTTTTTCTTATTCTTTTTTGGATATTTGGTTTGAGAAGAATGCTAGGCTTTTTAGATGTGTAGATAGCAAAAGGAGGTTATTAGGTTTTTTTTTTTTACAATCACCTGGTTTGAAAGAAATCAAAGGGTTTTCCATGATAAATCCTTTGTTTGGTTGGATCGCTTTGAAGTTGCCTGTAAGAATCCTCCTCGTGGTGGTCCTTCTCCGAGCCTTTTTTGAAAGCTACTACAACATTCAAGAAATCTACTGAAATTGAAGAGCTTTTATCTTTCCAGCTTAATTTTTGTTTTGAGTTAAATCTCTTATTGCACTTTTGCCTTATGCCTTGTGTATGCTTTTTGTTGAATCCTTTGTAAGGCTAGTGATCAGTAGTCTTTTTGTCCTATTTGTAATGGCTGAATTTATAAGCCTTGGTCGATTTTTTGATGTTATGTTTTAAGGATATGATGAGGACGCTAAGGGGGTGTCAACCAAGTTGAGACTTCCGGGTGCGCCTGCTGACCCTAGACCCTAATTATGCTTTATGCTTTACGCTCTTTGTATAACCCTCATGTACTTAGACCATTAGTCTCCTTCATTTTACATCTATATGAATGAAGAGACTGATAGAACACTGATATGGTGTTTCTATTTTATTGATACCTTCAATAGAATTACAATATAAAAGAAGTAAAAGAACAAGTAAAAGAACCCTAACCCTCTGCTCTCCCTCTCTTTCAAGGAATGCTGCAGCCTATTTCTTCACCAAATTCTTCATACCCTTCTTCCCTCCCCAACTTCCTATTTATAACCAACTAACTACCATCAAATCTAATTACCCTTTTACTCCTTCCCTATACTAATCTAAGTATCTAACAGAGACTTGTTTCCTTTTCAAAAAAAAAAAAAAGGGAAAGGAAATAACGTTGTGGGGTTTGGACATAGGACCTCCTCTAGACCACTTGCTCTGATATCATTTTAAATCACTGATTGATCTAAATGCTTAAGTTTATGAGTGAAGTTAAATTTAATATCATATCTAATAGGTTTAATTCCTCTTTAAGGCTTTCGGCCTTTGGAGTCTTTCCCCATAGTTTTTTGGAATCATTTTTGTGGGGCTTTTACTTTTGTATGTTGTACATTCCTTCCACTTCTTTCAACATACGCTTGATTTCTTATAAAAATAATTGGAAGTCTTCTTCCTAGTACTTTTTCTCTCCATGATACGTTGTTCATAAATAGGGATTTGAGGAGCTTGGCCATGATCATATGCTCTAGATTTGTTAATTGTAGAGTTACCCTAAAACTGTTGAATGGCTAAGGCCTAGTCTCACCAGGCTTATAAGCATACAAAACTCTTATTTTTAGGATTACTGAGTTTGTTCTTAAACTATTCTTCTTGCCTTTGCAGGACTCTCGTCAACGCTTTGATAAAGCTATGCACGAGTATGACCAGGTGTTGCATATCATTCACAATAACAATTGATGATCAAGTGTTATATTTGTATATAGTTGCTTTGTCCTTAGCTTGAAGCCTTCTTCCCAGATGACGCATGTTTCTGAAAAATGGTAGAATTGGTGGTTTTTCACGTAAACTGAAATCCTTATAGGAGGGATTTTGAGATTGGATAGAACCTAAGCCTTAAATATATGTGTCCAATATCTAAATGTAAATTTTCCGCGACTGTCTTTTAAGTTTTGAAACATAACTTCATTGGTAGGCTCGGGAAAAGTTTGTCTCATTGAAAAAGAACACACGAGGGGATATTGTTGCAGAATGTGAAGAGGTATGTTTTTCTATGTATTTAACTTTGAATAGTTTCTCCAAGAGTTTTTCACACTTCCACATGTCCTAGGTTGTTGGTATATACAAACTTTGGCTATTGGACCTCTAATTTAATTTTTAGTTATTTTGATATACTTACATATATATTTAAAATGGTATGTAGAATAACAAGAAAAACAAGGCTTTTCTTTTCTTTGATGTTGTGTGTGTATAGAAACAGTAGTAGAATAATAAGAAAAACAAGATTTGTTTTTCCACTTTAATTTTTTGAACACTAAAAGATAGAATTATATTGCAATATCAAAACAGAAACTACAATATACCTAAGGACATTCTAGAGGGCTGAGAATCTTCTCCCAAATTCCCAACTATGCAAACCCACAAAATTCTTCTCATCTCCCTCTCAACCCAATGCCTCTTATTTATAACTAAAAGGCCCTAACAAACTTACTAATATCCCCCTTCTAATCATCATCCTAATATTCTATTAATACCACCATATATCTCTAACTAGGTCGCTTACATTTTACTTGTGTTATATTTTGAATGTTGCAATAAAATAATCCTTCCTTGATACATGGGTTTTCTAAAGTTCCAATTGCCGAATGAAATTCTGCTCCTGTTTATTCTTCAAGTGGTGCTTCATTTCTTGGATCTAACAACAACGAGTCAGATGAATCCAACTCATGCATACTTCGAACATTAAATGCAATATTCTATGAAGTTTTTAGCTTCCTATGCTTTAATCATTGAATGCCTCTCCTCTTTTTAATTTTAAGAAACATGAAACTGCTAATCACAAAAAAGAACTGCTGAAGGGAAGAGAGGCAAGGAGCCCCTCCCACGAGAGAGACAGGCATCAAAGCCTCCAAATTGCGGAGGGTTTTATTACTTTTTAGATTTAATTTTATTTCATGTTTAGTATTGGTGTAAACAAAAACATCCTTGTAGATATTAGTCTTTCTTCTTTGTTTTCCAATTGGATGAACCTTTGGTAAGTTAACTTTTGATGTAGGAAGTCTTTTATGCTCCTATTATTGTTCTTTGTTTTTTCAAACGGGAACAATAATTTCATCAAAGAAATGTAAGAGACCAATGCTCAAAGTACAAATGTTGAAACAAATAAAGCTTGCTAGATACACTTGAAAATAAACAAAATCAAGCTAAAAAATAACTTGATGTGAAAAAAAATAATCCAGTTCGAACAAATATCTTGAATGAAAAATCTGCAAATAATTTGGAGAGTGAGCACCAAGAAGAAGCTTTTTCACGAGCAATTTCATAACCTTTGGACCAAGGTAGAAACTTATCTTGAAAATGTCCTTTCAAACTAAATTATGGATAGGATGACTTTGATACCATTAGGAAGTCTTTCTTTTATGCTCCTATTTCATTCATCAATAAAATTTCCTTCTTTTCCAAAATAAATAAATAAACAAACATTGTCAAATAACTTTGTGGAGTTATTAAGAACCATGATTTCAAAGTCGTGCACACAATATGTATACTGATACACGCAAGGGAGAAAAAGAATACATATGCAGCCACTTTTAGGTGGTCATTGTTGTTTTCCCTACCTTGTTAGAGTTTCCTATTGGTTTTTTGGAGAATGAAGATCTAATTTCTTACGAGTTTTATAGAATATTTTTGAAGTACTTTATTGATGATCTCCCAGTCTTATTTCAGGACCTCCTGAATTCAAAGTCAGCATTTGAGAAAAGTCGCTTCAATCTAGTAGGTTAACCATTACATTTCTTTTAGCTGTTCTGGTCTCTTTTAGGCTTTTTGCTAACTAACTTTTTTACTGTTTTGAGGGTGGTAGGTGAATGCGCTTATGAACGTTGAAGCAAAGAAGAAGTATGAGTTCTTAGAATCTATAAGTGCACTGATGGATGCTCATTTGAGATATTTTAAGCTAGTATGATCTTTAAATTATTTAATGATGTTACATTTCATGATTGAATATTTATACTATTATGTGGACTAAGCAGTGTTTATTTATTTATGAGCTAGGGCTTTGACTTATTTGGTCAGATGGAACCGTTCATTCATCAGGTATGCTCCTATACATACAAAAATTGAAATTTCTTGCGTGAGGAATTGTGTCATAAATCAATCTAATGAGACAAAGACATTATTAACGCAACCATCTAGTTTAATCTGCCTCTGGTGCGATATGAGATGATAGAGCAGGCCCTAGATTGGGGTAAAATAATATTTCATTTGATTATCTGACATGTTTTTGCATCAAGTATCCTTTTGATGAGCTTCAAATTATTCTTGTGTAAAAATATTCACGGTAGTGATTGAATTTCTGTCAGAATTGTTGCATTATTTTGTTATGGTTTATAGGTATATCTAGGGACTGAAAATATTCATCAATACGTCAATATATCTCTTAAATCACCAATTCAACCAAAAGCTTAAGCTGGAGGTTGAAGGCAAATTTAATTATATATCACTAACAATATCTATAAATGTTAGAGGGTTTGAATCGATATTGAGATTTATCGATATCTTTTTTATATACATATGAATAAAAAAATATCTCTATCTATTAATCCTTATATGAATACTAATATCAAGATGTATAACATAGTTTATTTTGAAAGTAAAAACAACTTAATATTAATTTAGATAATTTTTGTTGATTTACTGAAATATCCATCAAGAACAATATTTTATGATACATCTATTGAGTATTGACTATGTCCATAAAATTGAAATACTGGTGTAGTAGAATTAGGGTTAATTAGGGTACTATGGTCAAATTCTTAATTAATTAGGATTGAGATTAGTTTCCATGATAAATCAGAGTTAGGATTAGTTTCCTTGGTTTATTAGGATTATCATTCATTTCTTTGATTAATTAGGATCGGGATTAGTTTGCTTTTCAATTCTCTATAAATAGAGAGATTGCCTTCTTGTTTTGATAAATTTTGATTAATAACAAAGACTTTTATTTGATTCTTGGAGAAATTTCTCCCCTTATCTTTTAGGCTACATCAAATACAAATATCAATATTTTACGCCCTGGATATTTCGCAACCACTTCTGAATGCTAACACTGTATTTCAGTTACTCTATTATGAATCAACGGACCAATATCATGATTTGCTGGATAATTCATGTCTTCTTGGGAATCTAAGTCTTTTTGTTGCTATCGGCTAGAACAAATTTCCTCTCTTTTTTGACATCTATAGTTAACCTTATTCTAATCTGAATTGGTGGCAGAAATTTACAAAAGAAGTTCCATGAATCCAACTTCTGAACTATTTCAATTCATATTTAGCCACATGGCCAAGTTTTGTTATGTAGTAGGTTCTACATAATATTTAATCTTTGTGGCATAGCTAAAGATTAATGGTTGTCTATAGAAGATTTTTGTGCTGTATCGAAGTATTTCCTAATATAAGCTATATCCACCTATACGAAAAATCCTGAAAAGTTTAAATTGCTTTTTCCTTGTAACTTTTTTCTTCTTGTTCAAGGTTCTAACATATGCACAACAATCTAAAGAACTGGCCAACATTGAACAAGATAAACTTGCAAAAAGGATTCAGGAATTCAGGACACAGGCACAGCTGGACAATTTGCAAGCTTCCAATAGTCTAGATACTTCTGTGGTTTCTGATGGCATTCATGGTAGTGGTATTAGCTCCTACAGAAGTGTTGAAACAGCTCCTCAGTCCATTGTCAATGGGAAGGTGAAAACAGTTTTTTTCTTTTCAATTTCTTCACAATACCATCTACCCAACTCCTAATTATTCTTAACTATATTTCACTTGGGAATTAATTGAGTTATGGATACTTCTTTAACAATAACTGTAAATATATGCTCACTTATACTCTATCTTGATTGGTTTCACAAGACAATTGCCTAATCATTGAACACCGTGGATCAAGAAACTTATAAGTTATAGCTCCTAGATGTGAAAAAGTTGTGAAGCTTAGAAGTGTTTTCCTTTGGGAAGGGATGGACGAAGGAAGAGGTTCTCACCTAGTGAGGGAAGCCTGTGAGGGGTGGGTGGAGGGGAATGAAAAACAAAGCTCTGTTGGCTTTGGCGTGTATGTTTGTGACACAGGATCATTGTAAGTATGACTCTCATCCCTTAAAGTGGTAATTGAGTGGGTTAAAGGCACATATTGGAATCCTTGGAAGAATATTTTTCTTGAGCTTTCCTCTTTCTCCCATCTTGTTCATTGTGTGGTGGGGAAGGTAAGGAAACGTACTTTTGGGGAGGATCTTTTGGTGGGGTATAGTCTCTTCTGCTTTGGGTTTCCTCGTTCATACCATATTTCTTTCTAAAAACCGTTTGATATATGACTTTTTGGTGTGGTCTGGGAACTCTTTCATTTTTGTTTGGGTTCCATTGTTCTTTGTTTGATAGGAAAAGAATGCAGGTGGTTTCTCTACTGTCTTTTATCCAAGTGGTTACTTTTAGGATCGGGAGAAGGGACTTTTGCATCTGGGGAGGCTTTTCTGCAAGTTTTTTTTTGGCACTTATTGAACCCTTCTCCCATTAGTGAATAGGTGTGCGATATCCTGGAGTGTTTAGATCCCTAAGAAAGTGAAGTTCTTTACCTGACAAGTTCTTCTAGGCTGTGTGAACTTTGGATCTGATGTTGAGGAGGTTAGCCTCGTTAGTGGCTCCTTTTTACTTTATTCTTTGCTAGAAGGCAGGGGAATACTTGGATTTCTTACTCTGGAGTTGTGAGGTTGTGAGATTTATGTGGAGTTGCTTTTTTCAAGAGTTCGATTATGTGTTATTGTGTCAGCAAGATATTTTGATTGGGCCGCTTTTTGTGGCATGCAAGGGGGTGTGCTCTATTATTGGTTTAGGGGGGGAGGAATCACATAGTTTTTAGGGGAGTGTAGAGGGACCCTAGTGCTATTTGGTCCTTGGTGAGATTTCATGTTTCTCTTTGGGCTTCGAATCGCTAGGTAGGTAACTTAACTCCTAGTTGGAGGCCCTTACTTCAGTAGGACATTTTCGGGATTGGTTTTTGTATGGTATTGTATTCTTCCATTATTTCTGAATGAACGTAGTAAATTAAGAAAAAATGCAGACACCTCCCCTAAACAAAATATTCCAATAGATGTGCATGTTGGAGGACATTGATGGGCGACTAGAATTGGACAAATTGAAATTCATATGGTGTTCTAGATGAGAACAAAATGAATACATGTCAACTGAAAAAAGAAAACAAATATACTTTACATAAAGCAATAACTAATAAGGCTATCATAAATAACTGGCAACTGGCAAATGCACGTTGCTCCTGAAACATTTTATGTTTACTTCGTTCTTTATCCGACAATAATTTAAAAGGATTTCATCTCTCCAGCTAGTATCATTTAACTATTCTTTTGTCATCTTTGTATCTGTAGGTCGAAACAATAAAACAAGGGTATCTCTTGAAAAGATCTTCAGGTTCGAGGGGAGACTGGAAAAGGATGTTTTTTGTACTTGATAGTCAAGGTGCTCTCTATTATTATAAGAACAAGGCAAGCAGATATGTGGTATGTTTATTTATTACGTTGGTATACTTGTTAAGGATCTTTTATATAAATCAGATTGTCGAACATAGCATCAACACCTTGACATCCAGCAAGGCAGTAAATAAGCAAAATGTCCGAAGGATTACTTTTTACTTGAATGTGCTTCTATATGCACAAGTGCTTCACAGAAAAAGTCCCCACGTTCTTTTGTGCTTCATGCTTAAGTCCCAAGGTTCATTGCTATAATGCACATTGTGTGCGAACTTTTTATTTATTTCGCTGAAAAATGATCTCCTTTCACATTTTCCCAACAGAACTTTTATATGTCAAAGTTCAGCATGTGGGGTGGGGGGTTGTTTCTCGACCTTGACTTCTTTGTTCTATGATTGACCCATAGCACCCTACCAAGGGAAGTGTAATTAATGATATCATGGTCTGGCTTCTCATAAGAAAAATGATATTAAGATATGATTGGATTTCAGTGAGATGTAACTTGTCCAACTGAATTTACAACTTATCATTTATGTGGGATGAAATTTTGAGTTACTGTGAAGTAAGTAAAAATGAAATGGATGAGATTCTCTTTTGGAAGTCTATTTTGGACATCTGGAATTTGTATTAAGCTCAAATTTCAAGAGGATAAAACTTCTTCATTTTGTTGCAGTGCTTAATTATAAATTTTTTGTTGAAATAAATAAAAAATATCTTTTGAGACTTGTTTGGAGGTGATTCCTCAGGTGTTTGCAAGAGTTCTCGTATTTTCAACTGCTGGGGTGAAGTTGTTATGTCCTATTAGTTTTGCATGAAAGGTCAATCTGTGGATTATATGGTTTAGGGACTATGAATTCAAATTGCCTTTTTATTTGTCCTTATATTTTCGTTCTAGGTGGAAACCTTTTACTTGAGCATTTCCCTTTGTATGAGATATATTTGCAATATGCTAGACAATGGTTATGATGACATAAATATAAATAATTATAAAAGTAAATAAATCCTTGAGAACTAATCTATGGATTTTGGTAAATTTAATTTGTTTAACATAATATCTTCTTCAGGGCGAACAATCTCATAGTTTCAATCGCTCAGATGAACACAACAACAGAATGTTTGGTAGATTCCGTGCAAGGCACAATAGGTCATCATCACTCAATGAAGAAATTTTGCGTTGTTCTACAGTTAACCTGCATACGTCTACAATAAAGATGGATGCAGAGGATTCAGATCTACGACTTTGCTTCAGAATAATTTCTCCCTCTAAGACCTTCACTTTGCAGGTAATTAGTTGACTTAGCTATCCTGGTGACTTTCTTTTTCTTAAGCTTTCGAATTAGCTTTATTCATCTTATTTTTTCAGTTTTCTTCTCAGTTATTTTTGTTTCTAGCATCGTGGCTTGATTGTTGCAGACAATAAATCACATTATTGTCTGTGTAATCGATATTTGAATGCAATATAAATGGAAAATTTGATTTTTGCAACGAGGGTAAACGTTGAAAAGTCAAAAGAATAGTAATATATAAAAGAATGTGGTTTATGTTTTTTTTTCAACGAAAATGGATCTCTTTATTAATAGGCAGAAAGAGACACGAGCTCAAAGTGCAAGAGGGTTATGCAAGAGCTGTAAAAAATACTATGGAGCAGTCGCATTCGGAGATGTCAACTAGGTTGACACCTTCTTAGCAACCTCATCATATCCAGAAGAATGGGGTTTATGTTTCTTGTTGACAGATTGTCGATCTATATTTTCTTTCTTCAATGGAAATCACATAGCTAACCGGAATGTAATTCCTACATCTTGGTATTATTATTATTTTCTTAAATATTATTTCATTTCATTAGTGAAACTATAACTGAAGGGATTGAATGGGGTTGAGTTGGAGGTTTTTCCTTTGGTCTTATAGTATTGAGATTTCAATGTCTGGATTCTTACTACTTGTTCCTCCTGGAAATGTCAAGTCGTCTCTTTGAGCCGTGAAAATATTTCCTAGCCTCTTTCTTGTTTTTGGTTTTGGTTCAAGCCCAGACATCCTTCTCTCGTCACCCATTTGTTGTTCATTTCGATTTTGGTTTTGCTTTGTTGAGGTCTTATTTAGGTTTTAACTCTAAGAAGATAATATAATACGAGAAGTTGATATTGATGTTGTTGGGTACCCTTCAAGGTTCCCTCTCCTGTCTGATTCTGATTTTTCAAATCGTGTCTCATTCACCCTCTGATTTCCTTGGGGCCCGCAATGAGTGCTCATTGCACGATTTTTTGTGTGTACATTCCCCAAAAATGCTGAAGTGTTAAATGGTTTTATCCACTCTGAGTCCCATCTTTTCCTTGTTCATTAATTGGACATCTTCAATATCGTTATCACTCTAATAGAAAGGTCAAGAATGACCGGAGGTATATGGACATTTACTCTGTTAACCTATTTAGCCGAGACATACATAGAGTTGGAATCATTTTTTCTAATTTGCACTAGTATGCGCAACAAGTACTTTTGCCTCATCCTGTTCCTGAACGAAAGGTATACTTGGCCCTTTGTTATGTTGCCTTTTTCTATCCTTCTTTTCTTTAGCTTGCTTTTCTAAATCCAATTTTCGTATGCAGTCAATGTAATAAGGATTTCATCTCCACATTTCTTTCTCTACGAAAATAAGAAAGTTTAGTTCAAATTTTTTCCTTATTCCAAGATATCTAGAAGCACTTCTGCAAGCTTCTCTCACTTCCTTACCACTCTTTCCTGTCTTTTAAGTTATTTCTTGATTGGAAGGATATAATAAACACATAAAGAGATCTTAGTTTTACTAGCCTTTTGAAGTTTAGCCCTCACCATGATATTAGTGGCTTATTTTTCGTGCTTCCCAGACTTTTTTATAGAGAGAAAGGGACCGCATGCAACCATGCTAACATTATAGGAGTTTTAGACATATTATCCTTTTAATACATTCATTGTTCCTAAAAGTTTACAGCTTAAATTTGGTAGTTTACCTTTTATTTTTAATCTACTTTTTATTATATAGAAACTGGTAAGCTTTAGTAGAAAATAGTGAAAAGTCAAATCAGCAGTTAGTTGAATTAACTTGGGGGATGATGAGCTTTCTCTCATGGCTGGAAAGTTGGGCTGTAAAATGGAAAAACTTCCCTTTTTGTATCTAGGCCTTCCCGTTGGGAGGCTATCCTAGGCAGAAATTATTTTGGCAGCCAATATTAGATAGAGTTTATAAAAAATTGGATAGATGGAAAAGATTCAATATATCATGATGTGGAAGGCAAATTCTTTGCAACTCCCTCTTGGCCAGCCTTCCAACATACTACCTGTCCATCTTTGCCATTCCAGAAAAAGGTAGTTTCTGATTTTGAAAAGCTAATTCGAAACTTCTTTTGGGAAGGGAATTTTGGCTGCAAGATCAACCATTTGGCATCTTGGAAAAAGGTCAAACCTTCCCAGCTAGATGGGGCTGGAGGTTTATGAAGGAAGATTATGCGTTGTCGCCATTAAAAGTGTTAGAATTTGTATTTATGGAAAACTTACCATAAATATTTCTTTTCCTTTTTTCTTTGCTCTTTGCATTCTATTTAAGTTTCCTCAATTGCTCTGTAATTATCAGAAAATAATAAAAACTAAAATATTGTGGTTTTTCTCCCGGTTCTCGGGTTTCCACGTAAGCCTTGTGTTGGTGTCAATTGCTTTCAATATGGTATCAGAGCAAGGCAATAACGAAACTCTAGAAACTAACCTAGGAGAAACGCAGATCGAATCTGAACCCCCCGCCGTGGACACCGCCATCGCCGCTGTCATGGAAAAATTGCTCCAAAATCTTTAGAAACCATCGATCTACCCAATGGGAGTAGCCTCGCAGCCGTACGCGCTACCGTCTGACCAGAAAATGCCTCACGTGCCGCTCCGGTCCAGCACATGGGCCCAAGTGCCGACACCGTTTCATCTCACTGCCCAGTCCATTCCATTCTACGCACTGTCGGCTTTCCAACCGACGTACCCTTCCGGCCAGCCGCAGTCCCATGCACTGCCTATGCCCTCCAGACAACAACCCTCTACTGTAAATCTGTCAAATCTGTACTGCAAGGATCCGTTGTTTGTTGACCCTTTACAGCAACCGTTTTTTGTATGGTAACAGGACTAACCAACCCAGAACAGATCAGATGTTCAAGCGGGCGAGTCTTTGGCGCATTCCAAACATACTGAGTTACCGATGTATTCCAAGAACTCAGTAACTTCGTTCCCTAATTTATCATCAAATTATATAACTGGTTCTTTGGGTTCGTCTATAGGGAATTTTTCAGGTGAAATTAAATAGGCAAAATTATTTTCTTGGTCCCAATCGGTAAAGATGTTCCTCGAAGGTCACCACCAGTTCGGCTTCTTAACTGGAGAGACTGTACGTCCTCCACCGGGTGACGCCTTGGAACTACTTTGGAAAGGGGACGACTCACTCATTCGATCCATGCTGATTAATAGTATGGAACCTCAAATCGACAAGCCTCTACTCTAAGTAGCCACAACAAAAAATTTGTGGGATACAACTCAGACCCTTCACTTGAAACGACAAAATGCCTCTCGGTTGTATACACTGAAAAAACAAGTCCATGATTGCAAACAAGGGACCCTGGACGTGACTACCTATTTCAACAAACTCTCTCTTCTTTGGCAAGAGATGGATTTGTGCAGAAAGACAGCTTGGGACACCAAATGACGGTATACAATATGCTAAACTTGAAGAGGCTGACTGTATTTATGACTTCTTTGCAGTACTTAATCCCAAATTTGATACTGTTTGTGGTCGTATACTCGAACAAAGACCTCTTCCCTCCATAATGGAAGTGTGTTTTAAAGTCTGTCTTGAAGAAGACCGCACTAATGCCACGGGTGTACTGACTACCCCTGCCACTGACTTTGTTGCCTTTAGTGCTCGGTCCTCAAATCATGATAGTGACAAGAGTAATGGGAAACCAGTCCCTGTTTGTGAGCACGACAAGAAACAATGGCACACTAAGGATCAGTGTTGGAAACTCCACGGCCGTCCCCTAGGAGGTAAGAAACGGTTCTGCAACGAGAAACAGAACTCAGGACGTGCCCACGTTAGTGAGACTACCCCTGCCAGCACTTCTCAATCTACTGGCCCTACTGCAAGCCAAACTAAGACTTCTACTCTGGGTGCCATTCCTCAGTTAGGTATGCCTCAGTCCCTTGGGCTTATTAGCGTTGATGGGAAGAATCCATGGATTTTAGACTCGGGGGCTACAGATCACTTGATAGGTTATTCAGAGCACTTTATCACTTATGCCTCGCGTGCCAGTTATGAAAAAATCCGGATAGCCAACGGCTCTCTAGCCTTGATCGCTGGCAAAGTACAAATAGTTCCCTTTGACGGTTTTGCTCTCCAAAATGTTTTGGATGTGCCTAAACTGTCTTTTTTTTTTTTTTTTTTTTTGAAAAGGAGACAGTCTCTTTATTAATATAATAATAATGAGACAAAAGCTCATAGTACAAGAGAATTATACAATGAGCATATGTAACCATGGATTAGGAGGTGCACCTAGGCATCTCAACTAGTTTGACACCCCTATAGCACCCTCATCATATTCAAACAAGCTAAAAACTAAAAAAAGGAGTAATGTCCAAAGGCAAAACAAAACCAAAAGAAGTACAAAGAAATATAAAAACAAATAAAAAGACTAAAAAACTATATCAGACTAAACATCCATCAACTCGCACTAAGACAAACTCGAGATCCTTGAAGAAGGAACACCACGAGGAGGCTAAAAGTTGATGACTCCATCGAGGTCTTATGCCGAGAAGCTTGCTTGTTAAAAAAAAATCTCTAGGATCTTCCCAAACACAATTCTGACAACGATGCAAACAAGTTAAGAATAAGCAATCAAAACCATAAAGCCAAGAAGAGTCATTAGCGGCAGAGCAAAAGTGCAGGTTGAAGGAGACAAATAGTGACCAAAAACCATTTTCCAAATTAGATTAACGATTCGACGTAGACTTCTGTAATCCCATAGGATTTTCCAGCTTTAATACAGAAGAATGAATGAACTCAAAAATATTTCCAACAGGAGCCAATGATCACTAACTTTGGTTGTTTATAACCCGTTCTTTCCAGTGTGACTAAAGCCCCTTAAGAATCTGAAGCTCACTCACTTCTTTAACCTTCAAGTTTTCTTGAAACTAAAATACCTAGCAAACTACTTTCTGCTATACTTCTAATCAACTTCTTTCACATGGCATACTGTCTGCTGGAAATCGGCTTGCCATACAAAATTACCTCCAAAAGATCAAGGCTCCAAAATAAACTCTGCTAAAGAAATAAGTCCCAGCCAAATACATAATCACTCTATGATCATACAGACCATAATCATTAGTGATCCAGAAATCTTTATACAGATGGTTCATAATCATCAAAATTACAAGAGAATCCACAAGGATTTGAAGAATCTGGATCAAAACTGCACTTTTTTGGTACTTGTAGCAAAACGATAACCAGGGATGTCAGCTTAATTTGCTTCCTAACTACCAAATTTTCAATTCTCTTTTTTTATTAATCAACTCCTAGCTCCGCTTTATTCCAAAAGTACTTTCGAAGCACTATCACATCCAAGACTACTTTCAATGCTGAAGATAAAGTTTAAAGAACTCAAAGGAAAGATATACGCAAGCTTCGATGATGTCATGCAAGTGCTGTGGGATTTCTTCTCTGAATTTTTGGAGAGAAGGTTGTTCTTCTTCTACACCTTCCTCCACAAACAACTCGTGGACATCGCTGATTATGTTCTCCAAAATCTCAGAATCTTCAACCTCTTCCCCTGCTTTAATCTCTTCTAATTCTTCACTACTGACACTTGGGACTGATTCAACATCTGAGGCTTGATCTTCAAGACTGCCATTTTCCTCTGGATTAGCAATCCCACAGTGCACCTTACTTGTATTTTGTAGCTTTGTTAAATCAAGCTGACAAGGGAGAAGAAGATCTTACTTCTTTGTCGACTGACTTGCTGGCGTCGCTGTTATCAATAGGAAAAATACAGCTGTTTTTCTTTAATTTTTAGAGTTGGGTGACCTTTGCTCTCCATTTTTTGACTTTTGACATGCCATATTTTCAAAATCAGAAGACGTCGGAAGGAGCATGGGACCCACTAACTTGATAACACAGCTGCCTTCTGCACCCTTTTCTTTCTTCTTTAATAACAACTTTTCATTTTCTGGCAAAGTAAATGCAGCTCCCAGCTGAACTTTATTATTTTTATTATTGGCATTCGTGGAGATTAAAGTCTTGTTGGTACTCTTATTCATAGAAACAACATTATTATTATTTTTTTATAAGAAACATGTGTATTCATATAACAAAAAAGAACAACCTAAGGGCAAGGGACAAGAGGGCCCACCCCAGAAGAAACTAAGAAATGATGGCCTTCCAATTGTTGAATATCATTGAAAGGCTATAATTACAAAAGTGTTTGGTCTTATTCGTGCTCCACCAAGAAGCTGTGTGTTGCAACACAATCCAAAAAGAATCAAAAGAATTATAGCTATCTTAAAAAATTCTACCATTCCTTTCTTTCCAAATGCACCACAAAAGGGACCGAGTAGCACATCTCCATAAGATGTTTCCTTTCGGGCTATAACCTCTAATGTTGAGTCCTTCAATCATCCAGCTATCAATCTTACTAGGAAGACAGCTCCAAATCAAAAATTCTAAACAAAGTGTTCCAAGCTTTTTTAGTAAAGAGAGTGCAGAAATAAATGGTCCAAAGTTTCCTCTTATTTGAAGCAAAGGCAACATATCGAGGGGCTAAGCATAGTGTACTGAAATTTTTTTTTATAGCTTCTCATGAGTGTTAAGGCTTCTGTAAGCGAGCGACCATAAGAAAAACTTCACATTTTTCGGAATTTTAGTCTTTCAAATATGATCAATCAAAGGAACAGCAATGGAGGGGGATCTCTTGGTTAAGTTGAGAAAGGTAGACTTCGTAGTAAAGTTGCCATTAACGTTAGGAGTCCATTTAAGACTATCATCCCCATCTGAGGGGGCCCAAGAATGAAGAATTTCTAAAATTGAGGCTGTTGGTGATATAAATTTAAATTTGTCTTCAACCACAAGCTTAAGCTTTTGGATGAATTGGTGGTTTAATATGGTATCAGAGCAGGTGGTCCAGGAAGGTCCTGTGTTCAAATCCCTGCATTGTCGTTTCCTCCCCGATTAAAATTGATTTCCATTTGTTGGGTCTTTCAAATATTTCAAGCCTACACGTGAGGGGGAGTGTTGGTGATATAAATTTAAATTTGTCTTCAACCACAAGCTTAAGCTTTTGGATGAATTGGTGGTTTAATAGAGGCCACATTGGCAATCTCGTTATCGAGCATATTTCTTCTAAGGCCCAAATTCCACGAATGAGTAGCAATACACCAACATTCAGTCACATAAGCATCCTTATTCAATGACAAAGAGAACAAGTTAGGGAATTTTTCTGCAAGTGGCTCCACGGCACACCAATTGTCCTTCCAAAATCTGATTTTGGTTCCTTTTCCCAGTACAAAAGCTGAAAATTTAAGGTCTCCTTGTGCTTTAAAATACCGGCCCATAATCTATAAGATTTTCCCCTGTTTGGATTTTTAGTAGACCACCCATTCTCCTGTAAGCCGTAAATGGCCACAATTAAACGCCTCCATAAGGAGGCTTCTTCCTTGCTAAACCTCCAAAACCATTTAGAGAGAAGAGCAATGTTCTTTTGCCTAAACGAGCCAATCCCAAGATCACCATAACAGATCGGGGGGGAAGTGCAAACCCATTTGACGAGGTGGGCAATTGAATTCGTAGACCCTCCTGTCCAAACAAACTTCTTGATCATCTTTTCCAATCTATTGATAACACCGACCGAAGCTTGAGCAAGGGAGAATAAATAACAAGGAAGACTATTGAGAACTGATTACACCAGAGTTAGTCTACCCCCTTTAGAGAGGGACACATTCCTCCACCTATCGATTTTATATATGAATCGCTCTTCAAGGGTGTTCCACATCTCTTTTCTATTTTGACCCCCTCCAATAGAAAAGCCCAAGTAGTTAAAGGGAAGACTATCAACCGAGCACCCCATAGAGTTACTATAAGGAGCTAAGTCACCACTATTAAGGTTAATACCGATCAGGGACGTTTTGGATCTATTAAGGGATAGACCGGCTCCCAGAAGAAAGATATTAATCACCTTCCACCAAGTCTCCAAGTTTCCATCCTCCCAGGAAGAAAAAAGAAGAGTGTCATCTGCATACTGAAGGTGGGTTAAATCATCTGACAGGTTCTCAAAATGGAAGCCTTTTAAACTTCTTTTCTCATTACAGTAGTGAATAAGGCAACTTAGAGCATCTCCCACAATCGTAAAAAGAAAAGGGGCAAGAGGATCACCTTGACGAATGCCCCTTTTAGCAAGAATCTTTCCTCTAGGCCTACCATTGACAATGATGGAAAAATTAGTTGTCGACAAGCAGCCCCATATCCACTTCCTCCATCTCTTACCAAAGCCTTTAAGTTTCATGGCCATATCAAGAAAAGACCAATCCACCTTGTCATAAGCTTCTCCAGATCAAGCTTTAAAAGAACGCCTTTTCTGCCTCTTAAAGATCATTCGTCAACAGCCTCAGAAGCAATCAAAATAGCATCAAGAATTTGCCTTCCCTCCACAAAAGCCATTTGAGAATCATTAATTATCGAAGGAAGGACTTTTTTAAGTCTTGTTGCAAGCATCTTGGAGATAACTTTATACGAGGAGGTAACTAAGCTTATGGGTCTGAAATCACTGACACGGGCCACCTCTTTCTTTTTGGGGATGAGGCAAATAGAAGTCTCATTACATCTTTTATTAATAATTCCGTTTTTAAAAAAATCTTGGAACACCCTTACTAGGTCGGACTTCAGAATGTTCCAAGATTTTTTATAAAACTCTCCAATCATGCCATCAGGGCCAGGGGATTTGAGACAACCCATCTCAAAGACAGCTTCTCTAATTTCTTTTAAGTAAAGGGGGCCTCAAGTAAGCTAGAATTCTGTAAGGTAAGGCCTTTCCAATTGAGACTGTCACAAATAAACGGCAAGGAGATCCTTGTGCCATATAAGTTGGAAAAGAAACTAAGGATCTCAACCACAATTTCCTTCTCTTTGACAAGAGCCTTCCCATTGATATTGACCAAAGAAGAGATAAGACTTTTACATTTACGAGCCGAAACCCATATGTGGAAGAAGCTTGAGTTCTCCTCCCCCTCTCTAAGCCAATGAAGCTTTGATTTATGAATCCATAATTTCTGTTCTTTAACAATCAAATCAACAACCAAACTGCCCCACCAGTTCTCAACATTTTTTAGGAAAAGATGATGATCCAGCCAAACATTTTCAAATCTAAAAGGAGTAGGACCCCAGGATTGCGCACCCAGTTTCAATAGAATCGGAAAGTGATCTGATGTGGTACGAGGAAGTCTTTCCACACTTACTTCTCTAAAGAACATACTTCTAGTAGGACGAGCGTCGGAGCTCTTCTCATTTAACCATCTGACTACATCGAAGTCACCCCAACACACCAATTTTTGTTGCACAAACCATATAAGCTAGAAAGCTCCCACCAAAATTGGTCTCTAAGTCTATAAGAGGAGGGACCGTATACACCTGTGATCCAACCAGAGAAGCCAGCATTAAACTTACAGTGAATAGAAACAGAGAACTGACCTTGAATTGAGTCAACCACCGTGATCGAGTCCTCTTTCCACAAAATAAGAATACCACCCGAAGAACCATAAGCCTCTAAAGCTGCCCAGCCAACAAACCGACTACTCCAAACTGACTTCACCAAATGTCGATCGATAGTACTAACTTTAGACTCTTGGAGAATAACCACATCTGGATTGAGTTTCACAAGCAGCTCTTTCACAACCGCTCTTTTGGGGCGAGCATTAAGACCCCTTACATTCCAAGAGAGAATTAACATAGATCACCATCGGAGCCCGGGGGATTATAACTTTTGCCGCTTGAGTTTCCCTTTCCCAACTACCTAGCAGCGCTTTTACTTCTCTAGTGAGCTTTTTGTTGCTGTTCGAGGAGGCCCCACCCTTCCTATGTGGTTTCCCTTTCCTAGTCACAGCCCGAATGCATGTCATATTCGAGAAGAGTCGCTACCACTTTCTTGCTCAGCGGAAAAGGATTCTATATAGAGGCTGCTGGTTCTAATTCTGTTACACTTTCAATTTCAGTTATCTCTTCAATGGGTAATGGAAGATCGGTGTTTTCCTCTAAAGCTATTAACTGAAGGCCCTCTTCCCTAACTCTTTCCGTGGTGCTTACATCGTGGAAGAGTCTATGGATGTCGGAAGAAAAATCAGAGATGTGCTGCACGTCTTAGACATCAAGTGGGGCAAATTTATTTTCAGAGATGACGCTACCCGGACTGGAAATAGAAACGTCCGAAATTGGATCGATTTCATCATGGATGCGAACTGATGTAGACGTCGAAGTTGAAGAGCCTCCATTTTGTTTTGTGGAACAAATCACACTTTTTTTTAAGAAAGGCCGAATCTCTTCTTTTTCCGCAAACTTAATTTTTGTGGGCTTGGGTAATTTCTGGGGATGGGGTTGGTTTGCACGAGGAGCTTGAGAGTTTTCTCTAATAAATATCCCAGGTTGAGTTTTAATGTGGGTGGGCTTTTGAGCACTTACTTCATCCACTGCAATGCCTTTCCCTTTTAAATCAGAAAAGCCCACTTCCTTAGTCAAGCCCACTTCATTGGTCAAGCCCACTTCATTAGTCAAGTCCAGTAGGGTTTGCTTGGGCGGTAAGTTTAAATTAGGTCCTCTTATGTCTCCTTCAGTTTGCAGAAAATGACGATAAATCTCAGCTTCTTCTGCCGCCGTACTCACCAACCCAGAGTTCTGAAAAGCGTAAACTGACAATCTTGAGTTCGACCTCTCCACGCGCCAAATATCAATCGGGTTCGGATCCGAGCCGCCCGGGTCTTTGAAAAATTTCTCAGCTTGTTCCGGCGAGAAGGATCCATGGATTCCGGCAACTTTATCAATAAGAAGAGTGGGATCTTCGAAGGAAGCCACCTGCACAAGAAAAGAATCGAAGCCATCTATCAAATCAAAGTCAGCCGGAATGAAGCCGCAATAATTTCCTCTAACTTTGATATTCACTTCCAAGCAGTTAATGAGGCTCGAGTTCTCTTCCGCAAACTCAATGAAGCCTCCAAACTTATCACCAACCCTCTTAAACACCTCTTCGTTCCATAAATGGGGAAAATTCCTTAGTTTAATCCCCTCTCCATAAGAGGGAACAAGCGACATTCTCCCATGTTTTTTGGATCCCATCTTTCCATTTTCATGGTTAAAGGACCATAGGTAGCCCAACCCTTGTTCATCGTGAGAAGTCTTGCTATCGTCTGATCAGGGCACTTGAGCAAGGCTTTGTCAGCATGGAATGGATTGATAATAAAGGTATTTTGTATTTGAGCTTGAAGGACTTCCAAAATCCTCTGCCAATCATCGTGGAAGTCACGTTTAGTGACAACCAATGTATCCTCCCAACAAATCTTTCTAACTCTTTTTTCTCCTTTGGTTCTACCTTCTTCATCAGATGACTAGGCATCACACTTGGAAATTTTCCATGGATAGAACTTCGCAGAGGGTGAAGAGATTGAGATTGATTTTCCGATCTGGTTCCATAAGGAGACTTGGGGATTGTTTTCTTCTCAGAATGAGGGGCCCTAGGTTCATCTTCAGCATTCAAAAAATCCACCAATAAATGCCTGAATCGTTCCCAGCCTTTTAAATCAATACCAGCTGGAACCACAATGTTTCCTTTTTTCCCCGACTTCAACACCATCGAGATCTCAAGAAAACTTCCTCTCTTATTTGTCGTGTTTTGAATCCAGATGAACCCTCCATTGCATAATGTCTTCCTCCAGAGAATCAACCAGCCAAACAAAAAGAATTTCCTCTCCTAAAAGGGTATAAGACTTGTTCAGATGAGCTTCAGTTAAGCGAATCACCCTTTCTTTGCTATTCAAATCAAACTCACAAGAGAAGAATTTGTTTTCGATTTTTGTCGAGGTCCGTCTTAGAGTCCCCATGGTCGTTCAGTGAAGAGATAACCGGAGAAGGTAGAGCAATGAGGGCGGGGGATGGAGAGGTTAACGGAAAAGGTAGAGCAATGAGGACGGGAGGTGGCGGAGGAAGGAAGACAAAGAGTCGGAAGCCATCAGCATGAAGAACAGCGGCAAGGGAGCTCTCTCTCTCTCTCATCTTTTTGAAAAATTGATTCAATCTTGGGTATGGCGGAGTAGAAACAACATTATTATTATATTTATTGCTGCAGATAAGTGACTGCTGGTCTCCCACGAGTGATTTTTCGAATGGAATAAAATTAAAAGAAGTCTCCTTTGGTGGGAAAATTGAGTTTCTCCTTATTGGTGGTTCTGATTTTGAACGGCTCTTGGAATTCTTAGACTTTCGATTGTCTTCTGCGCACTGTTTACTAACGGAACTAACATTAGCTGAAGGTTGAAGGGAAGAATTCCCAGAATCCGACGATGCTTTGCAAATCCGGAGAGATGGTATTGGCCTTTGATGAAGATGTTTGAACAGCCTTTCAGACAACTCATAAGGGTTCCTTTGCGTACTTGGGATGGAGTTCAAAGGAAGGAGATAGTCAAACTTAGAGCTAAATGAACCTTCCTCAAAGCCTTCATCCTTCATAACTTGGCTTAATCTAACAATATCTAAAGGATTAGAGAAATCGTGAGTAAATAAATCACCTTGTACTTTGCTGGGTGGATTGGACACAAAGATATCCCTAAAATTCAAAAAAATGTTTCCACTTCTTTCATCATAAATCTCAACGGTTTTCGGAAGGAAATCACACAAATTCTCTTTCACTTGAATCTTGGCTTCTGAGACATTAATGAAATTGTTAGTTTCAGTTGCAATATTTTCTAAACCTCCAAAATGAGCTTCAATCACTTCAAAAGTTTTATTACACCAATAATCAAGTGGTATATTTTTTATTGTAATCCACCCTCCATACACTTTCGAATATAACGGTCTTCCATGGATGAGATTGTTCCACTTTTCAAACTTTCAATGAAAGATACTAAAAGATTGCCATTTATCTAGATTTTCATTGAACTCCTTCAAAGTACCACGATCCAATTCAATCAGAGCATTGTCTGCAATAATGGATTGATGATAACTTTTGAGTCGAAAAAGAGTTATAATGCTTCATTAATTTTTACCCAACTATCAAATTCAAAAAGTTTTGAAACAACCCAAAGATTTTCAAAATCTGCTTTGAAGACTACCAAATTCTTAATCACCTAATATTTGCTTGTACTTTGTTTTGTGGTGTCTAAGAAAGAGATTTTTGGTGTCTCTTTTCATTTTGCTATCTCCACGTAGTTTCCTTTCATACTTCTGTTCGGTTGCTTCATAAAGATGTTGAACATGGATTGGGTGGAGAACCAGAATTTGTTGTCGTGGATGTCCTTGAAGTCTCCCAACATTTTTCTGAAACTTTTCCACCCTTGTTTATCTTCACCAATGGGGATATGAATAAATGATCTCCCTCTCGTACGAGGCCATGCAATGCATCTCAGAACCCACCCATTTTTTGATCTGAATTTAGAAGCTTCAACCCTTCCACACTCAAAATTTTCTTTCTTATAGAAATCAGATTTCTTATTCAAATCTTTCACCGTTTCAATGAACCATCTAAGTTGAAGGATTGATAAAGTCATAGAAATATTACCTTCAACATCTTCAATGTGAGAAGCTTTATCTTCATGCCAGATGCAGAAAAATGGGTTGTCGATTTTGCAGCTTCTACTCCCATCTCTGAGAAAGTAAGAATGGTAGCTAGGGTAATGTCAAAGAACAAGGCTGCGACTAGTCGTGTCTACCGGATAGGGTAATCGGCTGGCAATAAAGTTGAAGGGAAGGAGGAGGAGGAGAAAGAAAGTAGGAGAGAGGGAAGAGAGAAGGGGAGAGAGAACTTACCTTTAACAAACATCCAATATGTCAATGATATATCAACATGATATATTTACATGAAAGATCACCGTCGGCTTATAGATATCAACAAGAAGATAGCTTTACATGCACCTACACTCCTCAACAAAATGGGGTGGCCGAGCGAAAAAACCGTCATCTTCTAGAAGTAGACTGTTCCCTTATGCTATCTACTTCCCTTCCTTCATACTTATGGGGAGATGCTATTTTTACATCAACCTATTTAATCAATGGAATGCCTTCTCGTATCCTCCTCCTTCGGACTCCCTTAGACTGTTTTAAAGAATCCTACCCCACTACTCATCTAATCTCGGAGGTTCCCCTTCGTGTGTTTTGGTATACCACTTATGTCCACAATTTTGGCTCTAATCAAACCAAATTTACCTCTTGGGCTCAGGCTTGTGTGTTTGTTGGGTATCCCCTTCATCAGCGCGATTATTAATGCTTTCATCCGCCGTCCAGGAAATACTTCGTTACTATGGATGTTACTTTTTGTGAGGACAGACCCTACTTTACCGTTAGCCATCTTCAAGGGGGAGAGCGTGAGTGAAGAGTCTAATAGCACCTTAGAACTTATCGAACCTACTCCTAGTACCGTATCTGACTTCAACCCTTACCCTATAATCCTACCTACAAACCTATTTCCTTAGAAAACGTATTACAGAAGGAATCTCAGAAAGGAAGTTGGTTCCCCTACTACTTAGTCGTCGACTCCAGTCCAAGAATCTAAACCTCCTCGAGATCAAGGTATGGAAAACCTTACTGAACCTTGTACTAATAATAAGATGGGTGAGAATGACAGGGTCGATGTTGCTGTTCTTGAAAATGTGGAAGAAAAAAACAGTGACAAGGAGATTAAGATCAGAGTATGAACTAGTAATAGTGAAGCTGAACAGGGTCATACAAGGAAAATTGATGAGGATGATCCTTCTCTTGACATTCCCATTGCTCTAAGGAAAGGTACCAGATCTTGTACTAAACATTTCATTTGCAACTATGTTTCCTATGATAATCTTTCTCCACAGTTCAGAGCTTTTACAGCAAGCCTTGGCTCTACCATAATACTGAAAAATATTTACACTGCTTGAGAGTGCCCTGAAGGGAAGAATGTTGCCATGGAAGAGATGAAGGCTCTTGAAAAGAATAAAACTTAAGAGATTTTTGCTCTACCCAAGGGGCACAAAATTGTAGGATGCAAATAGGTGCTCTCTCAAATACAAAGTTGATGAAACTCTTGACAGACATAAGGCAAGGTTAGTTGCAAAGGGATTTACTCAAACCTGCGGTGTTGATTATTCAGAAACCTTTTCTCCAGTTGCTAAGTTGAATACTGTTAGAGTCTTGCTATCTGTTTGTGAACAAAGATTGGCCTCTATACCAGCTGGATGTTAAGAATGCATTTCTAAATGGGGACCTAGGGGAGGAAGTCTACATGAGCTTCCTGCCTGGATTTGAAGCTCAGTTTAGTCAGCAAGAATGTAAACTCCAAAAATCCCTATATGGTCTGAAACTGTCACCCAGGGCATGGTTCGACAGATTCACTACATTTGTCAAGTCCCAAGGATACAGGCATGGGCACTCTGATTATACTTTGTTTACAAAAGTTTCCAAGACAGCGAAGATTGCAGTTCTGATAGTTTATGTGGATGACATTGTTCTTCGAGATGATTAGGTAGAAATCAGTCAACTCAAGTAGGGAATGGGTGATGAATTTGAAATCAAGGATTTGGGAAATCTAAAATATTTCCTTGGAATGGAGGTGGCCATATCTAAAGAAGGCATCTCCGTGTCTCAGAGAAAATACACGCTTGATTTGCTAACCGAGACAGATATGTTGGGATGTCGTCCTGTTGACACTTCTATTGAATTCAACTGCAAACTGGAAAACTCTGATGATCAAGTTCCAGTTGACAAAGAACAATATTTGCGCCTTGTGGGTAAATTGATTTACTTATCCCATACTTGACCTGATATTTCCTTTGTTGTGAGTGTTGTCAGCTAGTTTATGTAGGCTCCCTATGAGGAGCACAGGGAAGTTGTCAACAGAATTCTGAGATACTTGAAATCGACACCTGGTAAAGGGTTGATGTTTAGAAAGACAGACAAAAAGATCATTGAGGCATATACTGACTCAAACTTGGGAGGATCTGTTGTTGATAGAAAGTCTACCTCCGGTTATTATACCTTTATTTGGGACAATCTTGTAACTTGGAGGAGTAAGAAGCAAAGTGTTGTGGCCAGGAACAGTGCTGAGGCTGAATACAAAGCTATGAGTTTGGGAATATGTGAGGAAATTTGGCTCCAGAAATTCCTGTCTGATCTTCATCAGGAATGTGAGACTCCATTGAAGCTCTTTTGTGATAATAAAGCTGCTATTAGTATTGCTAACAACTTAGTTCAGCATGATAGAACTAAATATCTTGAGATTGATCGGCATTTCATCAAAGAAAAACTTGACAGTGGGAGCTATGCATTCCATTCATCCCTTCTAGCCAACAGGTTGCTGATATCTCACCAAGGGGCTTCTCACACCAAACTTTGATTTTTGTGTTAGCAAGTTGGGCCTCATTGATATTTTCGTCCCAACTTGAGGGGGAGGGTTAGAATTTGTATTCAGGGAAAACTTACCATAAATATTTCTTTTCCTTTTTCCTATGCCCTTTGCATTCTATTTAAGTTCCCTCAATTGTACTTCTTTAATTATCAGAAAATAATAAAAACTAAAATATCGTGGTTTTTCTCTCGGTTCTCGGGTTTCCAGGTAACCCTCGTGTTGGTGTTAATTGCTTTCGATAAAAAGCATTCATGGCTGCAAAAAAATTGAGTGGCAGACTCTAAACAAATCATGAAACAGCTTAAGAATTCTGTGGATCAGTATATCTAGAGAATGGAATAAGGTGGAAGTGTTGGCTCCTTTCAAGATTGGAAATGGAAGAAGAGTAACTTTCTGGACAGATTCATGGGTTGGTGATCTTCCTCTTAAAATTCAGTTCCCAAATCTATTCAGATTTGCTCAGCTGCCCAACGATTCAGTTGTTGCCCACTGGGATTATGTCACAAATTCTTGGTCCTTAGTTTTTCGAAGATTGCTGAAAGATGAAGAAATCTTGGATTTCTTCAACGCCTATTAACCCCCAAATCTTTGAAAGGATTAATAGATTTGGATGATAGGAGAGTTTGGTCATTAGAGACCTCGGGTCATTTCTCAATAAAGTCCCTCTTGAATCACCTGTCCTTCTTCCCCTTTGAAAAAAGATTGTTGGAAAGCATTTTGGAAAACCAGCAGTCCAAGGAGAATAAATGTTCTGGTTTGAAGTATGGCGGTTGGTCTTAACTACTCTGAGACTTTGCAAAGGAAACTTCCCAATAATTGTTTGCTGCCATCCGTGTGTCCCCTTTGCTTGAAAGACAGTGAGCACCTAATACACATTCATTCTCTACCCCTTCTCATCTAAATGTTGGTTTAGCATCTTCTCTATGCTCAAAACAACTTGGGTCTTTGATGGTTCTCTAAGTGCCAACGTGTTTCAATTATTGAAAGGGCCTTATTTATAAAAAAAACCTTTTCTAATATGGGTTAGTTTGATAAAAGCGTTGCTAGCTGAGATTTTGTTTGAGCGCAACCAACGTATTTTTCATGATAAAAAAAGGGATTGGGGTGACATATTAGACACATCTAAAAGAAATGCAGCAGCTTGGTACTCTTTGAATGCAGAATTCAAAGAATACTCAATACAGGACATCTACCTCAACTGGACTGCCTTCATCGGAAGAGAATCAGGGCTGTTATTCTCCGGATTGCTAGAACAGGCTTTGAGATTTTGTTGTATTGCTGAGCTTTATTATGTATTTCTACATTTGTGTTATTACTTTTCAGCCTTGCATTTGTCTACCGTTGGGTAGTTTATATTGTTATTTTCGGTCTTTGCATAACCTTAGTATTGTCCTTTTATTTTGGATATGGTGAGGGTGCCAAGTGGGTGTCAACTTAGTTGAGAATAATAGAGAAGCCTAGAAGGCTTCTCTATTATTCTCACTATATAACTCTCTTGTACTTTGAGTTTTTTATCAATAAAGAAGCTTATCTCCATCTCAAAAAAAGAAACTTTAGGGAAAAAGCGTTCTAGTTTAATATTGCATGATTGGACCATATTTTTCTGGTAGTATGCGGCATCATTAAGAATTATGGAATTATGGACATAACGCATTGAAGAATCAATTTTACCCCTGTAGACATGCAAATGTTAGAAGTAAATTTCCTACTTTTTGTTTCGAATAAACATTTCAAAACAATATTGGTGTAAAACTCAAATATTACGGACAATTTATCTTTGCAGAAACCCTTCTGGGAGCATTTTGAATTTTCTGTTCCTCAATACCAAGCTTTCTTCAATTATCTATCTTAACTAGAGCGTAAATTAAACAAAAAAAAAAAAAAGAAAGAAAGAAAGAAAGAAAATTAGAGTTCTGTTTTTCCACTTGTACTTGTTACTTAAATCGTGGGCTTAATTAAGGGACTTAACACTATTTGGTTCAACAAAAACTCTGTTGATACTGTTTTGTTCCTTGGGCTAGGCCGAAAATGAGGCAGATAGGATGGACTGGATCAATAAAATCACGGGGGCTATTGCATCTCTTTTCAATTCTTATTTTCTTCAACAGGTTTGGTCCTAATAATTGTTTATTTATTTATTTACATTTATTCAGTGTGTATATGTATGCGAGTGACAAAGAATAAAGGATGGATACTTTTGATAGCCTTTTGAATCTTCTGCAGCCATTCCTGGAAGAAAAGCATCCAGAGTGTGACAAAAACAATTTCAACGATTATAGTGTTCAGACACTACATGAAAAAAGATTAGAATATGGCAGCCAAGTAGATTCTGTTTCTAAGATACTAAGAGAAATCCCTGGAAATGATCTATGTGCAGAGTGCGGCAGTCCAGAACCTGAATGGGCATCTCTGAACCTTGGCATTTTATTGTGCATAGAATGCTCTGGTGTTCACCGTAATCTTGGTGTCCATATTTCAAAGGTATTTGAATCCAGCTTAATCTTATTATCATCATGGATTTTGATTTTTGTGCTGGTGGGTCTGGGCTTTTCTCCTTGTATATTTTTCTAGGTTTTGGAAAATATTGCTTAGTAATACAACAATATTATATTTAAACTCTAATGTTTGGAACATGTTTGCAACAGAAATGTTAGTAAAATAAAAGTCGTGCCCACTACAATATGTACGTGAAACACCTGGAGGGGAACTTTGAACATTCTCCAGAAATAACTGTACAAGAAAAAAGTATTAACCTAATCATGTGAAAAGAAAAACTGATGGGGTATTCCTGCTCTTGCAGGTGAGATCAATTATATTGGATGTCAAAGTCTGGGAGCCTTCAATACTGGACTTATTTAGGAACTTAGGCAATACTTATTGTAACTCTATTTGGGAGGGATTGTTTCTTGCAGATACTGGAAGGTAATATTTCCTTGAGCTGTATTCGTCATTTGGTGCTTTGAGTTTATTTCAAAATTTGATCGTTCGTACATATTTTACAGAACATAGCAAAACATTCATACAATATATCTTTATTCTCAAGGTAGTAGTATTTACACCGTTTTATAGGTAGCTGACCATAAGGAAATTCCAAGTATTTACAATCAAATTCTAAAAGCAAGAACTTTTGCAGGGATAATACACAACATGCCGTAGCCACGTCAATTCCAAAACCAAGTCCCAAGGATGCCAATCAGCTTAGGGAGAGATACATTCAGGCTAAGGTAGAAAGATTTTTCCTCTGCGTTTTTCACATTTTCTTTTGATATATCCTGAAATCCGTTTCCTATTTTATATATGTAGTTTTAATTTAATTATTCATAATCCTTTGCCAAAAACCCCACAACACTAATAGTGTTTATTGACCATTTAAAATTAGGGGCACTTACAAAAATGACAAAATAAGTTATAATAATTAAGTCTATAGCACACACATTTTATTATTTGCGAAAATGACAAAAACGAAGCCCAGCCCACACATCAAGAGCTAAAATGTCACAAATGCCCTCGTTACTAATATACGTTTGATACACCTTATACACGTCTGATACACCTAATACACCCCTTGATACATCTGATACTTCTTGATACACCTGATACATTTGATTGATACACTTGATGCACCTGATACTCTTTGATACACTCGATACCTTTTGATACACACCTGAAACATTACTAATATATGTTAGATATACACTGCAGATACATTTAGTATTCTTCACTTATACAATTGATTTATTAAATGCACTTGATATGCTTGAAGTCCTACTTATACACTTAATATACTATTGATATACACTTGTAAACTTGATTCATATACATGATAATGATTCACTTTACTGATATGTTTTAACAATATATTGTTGATATACTTGATAATGATACACTGAGTTACATCATTCATATACTTAATAATACTCTAATGAACTGCATAAAATGTGAAAAAACAAAAATCACCTAGTAAGTATATTAATCAACTAATACATATAATATAAGTATATCACAAAACTGGTATACGAAATTGAGACAAAGTAAAACAAAAAAATTAATTTGAAATCAGATTCAACTCAAAATACACATCGAAGAAAGTAAAAAAAAATCACAAATGAAGTTAAATTACTTCGATCAACAACCATTATATTATATTTCATATTGCAATTATTGTACTATTGATATTTTAAAATTAAGATTAAGACAGAAAGAAAATAAATAATTTTTCTAATATAAGAATAAACAAATAATTAGAGCCTTACAAAGTGGGAGAATAAATAAATAATGAGTAGGGCATTAAAAACATGAAGAGAAATAAGTTATTGAAGGGTAGTTTAGGAATAATAACAAATTTAAGAGAATAAGTGAAAAAATTTCCATATTTGCAAAATTCTAAAACAATGAGCTACAATTGCTATATTATATTCTCAAAATGCTATCCTATGCAATTTTCCTTAAAATTACTTACATCGATGATTTATTTTGGGATATGTTTGTATTTTCATACTTTAATTTTCTCACCTAGCTTACAGTTCCGTTTCACAAGTGTGTTTTTTTTTTTTTTTTTTTTAAGAATATAAGTTTTTTCATTCAAGTGTATGACTTTTAGCTTCTGTTCCTTAAATAGTATGTAGAGAAACAGTTTGTAGTTACGGATAGTGAAGCGTCCGGCAACATTTCTTATGCAAAAAGTATCTGGGAAGCTGTCAAAACAAATGACTTGCGAGAAGCATACCGTCTCATTGCAGTTTCAGCTGTATCGATTGTCAACACGAATTATGATAATGTAGTCAGTGTCAGTTCAAGCCCACATTTGGATGAGGAACCCTCGGGAAATCAAGAATCACTGAATCCATCATCATGCAGGAGAGATTGGGATTCTAATGAGTCGAGGGATAATCTTCAAGGTTGCTCACTATTGCATCTTGCTTGTCAAAATGACAATCAAGTGATGCTTGAACTACTACTACAATTTGGTACCGATATAAATGTGCGTGACTCTCATGGAAGGACGCCTTTGCATCAATGCATCTCCCAGAAAAACAACAAGTTGGCTAAGTTGCTACTAAGAAGGTGAACTATGTTCTCTGTCTGTTACATTTTTATTTTATTTATATATTATTTTTTTCTTTATGCTGATACTGTTTGTTTTTTTTGGTGGTGGGGGGTTTGGTGGGGGTGGCTCTTGCTACATTGAAGAAAGACCCTTTTGTTTATTATTAAAACACATAGGTATTAAATCACCCCAATCAAGCCAGTTAGCTTATAGGTTACAATAAAATTGATCTTATAAATTATATCAGTACTCTAACACTCTCAGGCTTGAAAATTAGCATAAGGCATAACAATTAGTTAACAATATTAAATTAGCATGACTTAACTTTTATTTTCTCTCTTACATCGTTTTTCATCTTTCTTAATTTTTAAGTAAAGGAGAACTCTTAGCCAAATTTCAAAAATCAAAACAAGTTTTTGAAAACAAATTAATTTAGTTTTAAACATTCGGTTTCATTTTTTGAAACAATGGTAGAATAGATAACAAAAGCAAGTAGTGTTTTCCGCCTCAATTTCGAAAACTAAAAACAAAAAATGAGATAGTTACCAAACGGTGAAAGAGAAAATTCTTGATAGAGTGACTTTGGTCAAACTGGAAGTGTATAAATATCAGTTAGACTGATATTGGTGTTTCTTATACAATTTTATTGCCTGTGTTACTTATTTTTAACTGTATAAACAGAGGTGCAAAACCATCAATCAAAGATTGTGGAGGATTAAGTGCCTTAGAAAGAGCAATGGAAATGGGAGCAATAACCGATGAGGAGCTATTTCTTTTGCTTACAGGATCTGAATAAACCATAAAATTTGGAACACTTCTGATTTATTATTTATTATTATTACTACTATTATTATTTTATATTGACAATGTTTATTTTGTTGTGTAATTCACTGTGTATTCCCTTTGTTGTCAGTGGAATCTAGAATTTTGTAATATTATTGGTGATGTTTTTTCTCTGCCATAACTTCTGTGAGCTCTCTGGTGGTGATCATAAGATTATTTTATTGATAAGTGTTGAGATTTTTTTTTTTTGTACAAGAATCTTCAATTGATTGGGAATAAAATTTTATTTATTGGTATCATTCTTCGTTCTTGTTCAATGTTGGATCCTCTAAGTGTCAACCTCTTTCTCTTTTTTTTTTTCTTTTCTTTTTTTTTTTTAGAGAACGTGGAAAATCAGAATCTTTAACATTACAAATGCTTGACATCTTTATCATGTCCATTTTATAGGAATATTTTTAAAGATATTTAGAAATAATTGGATAATTGTGTTCGATTTTAGGTTTTTTACTTATGAATGTCTTAAATTTATATAATATTCCCAAATAATGTATTATCATTAATAGTAGGTTAAAAATATCATTTTGGTACATATTTTTGTCTCGTAAAGTTAACATCCCATTGACTAAACATTAACCAGCAATGAAATTCGAGTGTATTCAAAATTTATATTAGAACTACTAATAAATTAAAAATCAACAACAAATTTATATGATAAAGGAACGTAACCTAAGCTATAAATAACAAGTTTAACAAGTCTTATATAGACTTATACAAACTCAAGTACAAACTACTCAAAAGACCAACTCTTACACCCTACTCGAGTACTCGTATATAGAAATGTTCATTTAATCTGTGTGATCGGAACCTAGCGGGGACCCGCTTCGGATGAGGCGGGGAATCCCCGAACACATAGGGAATCGGGGAGGGAGTAGGGGTTATTTTTTTCTGTTAACATTTTGAAGCTGGGACGGGGAATACATTCCCCGACTCCAACCCCAATCCCGGTCCCGAAAATAAAAATATGTATATATGTACATACGTACATACATATATTTATATATGTATAAACATATATGTGTGTTTACATAATGTTTATATATATAAATCAAAAGTAATTTGTATATTTCATATATACTGTTTAAACACACATAATTACTTTTTAAACATATATATTACTAACAAAAACAATTTAAACATAAACATCTATATGTGTGTGTGTGTTTCTGTACGTATAAATAAATATAAGTATAAATATACATTTATGTATACATAAATGTATATATATATTTATATTTACTTATACTTATTTATCAAAAACAAAAAAACAAAAAAAAAGTGAGAAATATTTTCTCGCAGAGAACCTGATCCCCGTTCCGTTTTTCGTGGAGAAATTCATGGGGATGGGGAATAGGATAAGGGGCGAGAATCGGAAATTGGATCAATTTTACCATAATTGCATTTAATCTTATTAAAAATTAACATGCATTACTATCCTAATTAAAATGAAATTGGGGTTAATGAAATTCATACCTTTGAAGCTCCCATTTGCTTGAAATTTTCACTCGTTCTCGTATCTGAACCACCACTAGTGTTAACTTGCTATTCTCTAGACTTAAAAGCGAGTTATGGGACTCGATGAGTGAAGGATTTGAGAGAGAAATGGAGTTTGGAGGTTTGACTTAGGGTTGAGAGTTGGGAGTGAAATTTGTTTTTGGTGGAATTAATTTTAGGTCAAAATAACAAAAATAGCCAAAAGTCTTTCTCAATTGAAAAGCAACTCCTTTTATAAACTAATTACATGCAAAAATGCATGTTAACGTTCACCAAAGGCCAACACCTCATTAAGCACTAACACTTAGTGGACTTTAGTGAGTTTGGTGTCATCATCTCATGCATCCACATAGCCCACTAGGAGTTAGTAATATTATCTAACAAAACGATAGATTTTTCCACCAACTTTAGTCAAAGAGCAAAATGGTCATTTCACCATTCAAGTCAAAGTCAAACTGGCTTTCTCAAGTAAAAATGACATTTTGACTTTTACCATTTTGTATATCTTGATCGATTCTGACCTTTCGAGCATGAATCCACATTCATTTTTTCAGAATTCGAATCACATTTGAATATATTGTCTGTCAAAGTTTTACTTTTGAAAGTAAAAAATCAACCATTTGACTTTTTATAACTTTGACCATTTTCATCATTTTTTGAGCTTCTGAATATGATTTCGCATTCATATTTTTTATATTTAAATCATATTTAAATATAAAACTTTATCTCTAAACTGATAACCGACTAATATATCATATATACTTGTCGGTTTCACTCTACTTACCTAATTCAAACTAATCCAATATATTGTTCTAAGTTAATTTTGTATGAGCTAGCAGGGGAGCCTAATGGACCTATAGATTATGGGCTCCAACAATTCAAGATTAACTTACTAAACCCTTTTAGACCGAGCTAATCAACATTAGTTAACTCACGGGTTAATCCACTATAGTCATCTAGTTGCAGTTCTCACTATAGATATGTTTGTGTGCATGTGATATAACTCATTATTAGTAAGTTAATCCTCCATAGGTTGTTTGTAATCTCGACTAGGTTAAAATATCGTTTTCTTAAGTCCTACTAATCCACTATTTGACAATTAGTTTAAGGTCCAACTTATAAATTGAATCTCTCTTGGGCCAATGAGAGGGCGGGGCCCCTTGTTCATGACCTGGATTTAGTTCTTAAAGGAACAACCTATCTACTAACCCTCACTTATGCCCGTGTGAACAGAAATTCGTAGTTAGCTCAGGATTAAGATTAAGTTACCTAGGTCATCAATAATCGAATGAGTTAATTTCATATAGTCAATGGTTAGGTGTTATAACGTAAAAATGACTATTTCATGGTTCCAGTCTTATGTAAACTCTTTACATAGGATCCCTCGCTTTCATGTCTCCATATGAACGATTCAGGATCACATTGTTTGTACTAATTACAAAGCGGATCGCATCCATAGTGTCTCAAAATAAGGCGCTCACCTTATTCATATACTATAGACTGTTTAGGCTATACACTCGAACGTGATCCATGTTTATGTCTCTACATAAAGTTTAAGTTTACTCAAGATAATCTCAGGACCTTAGTTTCTTTGATTCAAGATTATAGTATTCAATTTCACTAATAATTCCTCAATAACAAGTTTATTCAATAAAATATGATTTAAAACTACAAACTATGAGCTTTGGGACATAAATTTCAACATTAACTCGAAGCATGTTGTCCATGTTGGGATTTATGTCCTAAAACTCGTAGATTGTAAATATAATTCATTGACCGTTATTAATAAAGTGTTATTATTGTAATAATTGTTATTGATTATATTATTAGTTTTGTCTTAATAACCCAAATCCAATAAACTAACATCCTAAGCTGTTTAATGAGTCTTGAACAATATGTAGAGACATACAGGGATCAATGTTTGAGATCAGCTTAAAGGGCCTAAAGTATAGGAATAAGGCTGGGTACCTTATCCTAGTAACACTATGGATACGACTCACTTTGTATTTGATACAAACGCAATGATCCAACGTGTTCGTGTAATTGACATGCAAGTGAGGGTATCCTATGCAATGAGATTGCATAAGACCAGACCGTGAAATGGTAACCACTAGATGTAACTCCGTTAACTAGTTAGATTTCTGTTTCACTAGAATGACCTAGGTAACTTAGTCTCAATCCTAAGTGTATTATGAACTTCTATTCACGAGGGATTGTCCTTTTATTTGTACGGGTGAGAATGTCCAGATCGCCGACTCAATAAGCTTATCATTTTAGGGACAAGACCGAGTGAGGAGCTAGAAACATAATTACACAAGAAAGAATTCACTCATTTCCTACTTTAGGGTAAGTATATGAGTGTTCCCTTAAATGATGTCTCCAGGACTTGAACAAAGGGCCCTACCCTCTCTATGGCATGAGACGGGTTTCTGTTTAATGGTAGGACCATAAACAGGTTGTTCACTAGAGGAGCACTTATATTTAAGGATTGGAGGTAACCTAGGGGTAAAACGGTAAATTGACCTAGTTGGTGTTACGAACACTAATGAATGACTAACTTACTGTTATTTGTCTATATTCGTGGACACAGAAATATATCTACAGTGAGAAGAGTTCAATTGTGAGTCTTTAGTGGAGTGTACACACAGTTAACGAGTATTGATTAATGTAGTTAATGAGTTTAGCCAATTAATCTCAAATCGTTATAACTTATGATCTATAGGTCCATTAGGTCCTTTTTCTAGCTCGTAAATGGTAATGAGATTTATTTATATTGGTTGTAATTTGAAATGTTCAAATTTACTTTGGGAATTAGTATAATTTATAGTGATACATTATAATATACTAATTTCCAAAGTAAATTTGAACATTTCAAATTACAACCAATATATCTCATTACCCTTTACGAGCTAGGAAGGGGATCTAATGAACCTACAGATCATAAGCTACAACGATATGAGATTAATTGGCTAAATGCATTAACCACATTAATCAATATTCGTTAACTGTATGTACACTCCACTAAAGACTCACAGTTGAACTCTTCTCACTGTAGACATATTTTTGTGTTCACGGATATAGACCAATAACAGTAAGTTAGTCCTTCTTGAGTGTTCGTAATACCATTTGGGTCAAATTACCATTTTACCCTTGGGTTACATGTAGTCCTTAAATACCAGTGCTTTTCTAATGAACTACCTGATTACGGCCCAACCAATAAACAGAAACTGCTCTCATGCCATAGAGAGGGTAAAGCCTTTTGTTCAAGTTTCGGAGACACCATTTAAGGAAACACTCATGTACTTACCCTAAAGTTTGGAAGGAGTAAATTCCATCTTGTGTAATTATGTTTCCAACTCTCCACTTGGTCTTGTCTCCAAAATGATAAGCATATTGAGTCGATAATCTGGCCACTTTCACCCGTACAAATCAAAGGACAATCTCTCGCGAATAGGAGTTCATAATACCCTTAGGATTAAGACTAAGTTACCTAGATCACGTTAAAGGGTCTATAGTATAGGGCTAAAATTGGGTACCTTATCCTGATAACACTATGGATACGACTCACTTTGTATTTGATACAAACTCATTGCATAGGATACCCTCACTCACATGTCACCTACACGAACATGTTGGATCATTACGTTTGTATCAAATACAAAGTAAGTCGTACACATAGTGTTACCAGGATAAGGTACACAGTCTTATCCCTATACTATAGATCCTTTAAGTTGATCTTAAACATTGATCCATGTATGTCTCTACATACTGTCAAGACTCATCAAACAGCTTAGGGTGTTAGTTTATTGGATTTAGGTTATTAAGACAAAACTAATAATATAATCAATAACATTTATTGAAATTATAATAATAACACTTTATTAATAACGGGCAATGAATTATATTTACAATCTACGAGTTTTAGGACATAAATCCCAACACTAGTAACCCAAATTTATGAGCATGTTTTAAGTTTTCTGAAATAAAAGTTTATCACTATTTTAGAAAGATATCTACAAAAGCATGAGTTTGATAGGTAAGGTTTTAAGCAAGAAAACCATGTTCATTTTATACACCGAGTTACCTATTGTCAATGTGCACAGAGTTTCAAGGGTATATGACTATGCTGACCACTTAGCCACAACCATCAAGTTCAGGCAGGATAGTAGCAGTTATACTCTGCTATCTTAATCAAGTATAATCATTATAATATCATAAACGAGTTATCAGGCACGGTAATTTTGAATCATCATGCTAACATGACAGAGTTTAGGGTATAGAATAAACATAGATAAATGAGCAAATATTTGTTTGAGAAAGCAGAAAGAGTTTACCAAGTAAAAGGTTTTAGAAATTCTATGTTATATGTTATGCTTCATAAATTGTTTATGCAAAAAGGCTAAGCTTTAAGTTAAATTATTCCAAAAGTATGTTTTAAGACCTGTTATTCACTGGGCTATTTAACTCACCATTTCCAAATGTTTTCCACTTTCTAGGAAGAGATCATGATCTGCTGTTACCAGTGGTTTTGGTTTTGAAGCGTCGATTTGTAATTAATGGCATATAGTCTTAACTTCATTCCAAGATTGTAAAATAAAATCTCTTTAATCTATGAATTAGTGTTGGTCAATTACTTAAGTTCTAAATTGGTTAAGTTGTTTAGTATGTTCAGTAGTCTAGGTCAGCTGGTGTCATTTAGAAAAGGAACGATATCGATTGACTTCACACCATCTCTCTGGTCAAGAGTAGGTGATCCTAGAGGGGGTGTGACACTTATTATTCCACTTTTATGACAAGTAAATAAAGACATACAAAAGTCATCTTCAACCTTTAGCTTAAGAAAAAAATAGTTATTTCGATTAACTTTACGATTACATTTTGGTTAACCCAACACCTCATTCCCAGCCAAATGTCACACCTTGCCAAGCACGTCCTTAATTTTCTATGTGGTACAAGACACAACTTGAGCAGTCCTGACAATATTAAGGACGCGTATGGGGCAAGGCATGGCAACATGGTATCAAAGCATGATTTTGGAAAACCTATGGGTTTGGGAATGGAACAAGAGTAAGTTATTTTGGTAGAAGTTGGCCTAAGTACTTAAGTTATTTTGTAGAAAGCTGTAGATATTATGCCACCTAGAGGACGTGGAAGAGCAAGAAGTAGATCAAGGACAACCATTTTGCCCACAATGGACTCAGAAGCATATCCATTCAATCTATATGCAAGAAGAGAACAATAGGAGGCATTATATAATAGAGTGGCACAGAGATTAATAGATGGTTTGGTGAGAGAACCTGAAAAAATTTGTGATAGAAAGAATTAAGGCGTTAAGAGCCAATGAGTTTACTGGAACAACATAACCGGAGCAAGCTGAAAAATGGATTAAAACGTTGGAGAAATGTTTTTGGATTATGCAATGTCTAGAAGAAAGGAAGGTAAATTTAGTTATGTTTTTATTTCAAGAAAGGGCTTAAGACTGGTGGACTTTAGAGGAAAATAGGATAGGAGAAGTTTATTGTAAGAAATTTAAAGAAATTTTCAACAGCAAATATTTCTCAGAGACCTACAAGGATAAGAAGTGAGCAGAATTTCTTTATCTGAAGCAAGGAGAAGTCTCTATCATATAATATTAGAAGAAGTTCACAGAGTTGGCTAAGTATTCTATTATGTTAGTGGCATGTGAGAGAGAGTATTGTAGGCGGTTTGAACGAGGTTTGAAACCTTAAATAGGGACACCAGTAGTAACAATATCAGTACAATGCGACTGCATAGAGTTGGTGAATGTTGCGTTACATGTTGAGAAAAGTTTAGATGGAAAAATGGCGAGCTCAGAGTTTAGTGAAGAAGAAGAGGCAAAGAAAAGTATTGGAAACTATAGTAAGAAATCTAAACTTGAGTTCAGCCAGGGATCATGTTGGAGTCGCGATAGAAAAAACAAATACAATGTCTGTGGATAGAGACATTCAAAAGTTTGTAGGCGAAGAAACATTGTTTGTTTTCAATGTGGCAAGTTGGGGAATTAAAATTGTGAATGTCGAAGTAAAGCTAAGGCAGATGAAGAAGGACCAACTCAAACATGGGTAGCATCCCACTCGGTCCAATAACCTACTAAAGGGATAAAATCCAATAACCTACTGTAGCGCAAGATTTAACATAACCATTAACTCAAATTAATTGGGAACTTAAAAAATACCATTACATTGGTAAGAGAATTAAAAACTAATTGTCTATGGCTAAGCATGCTTTCAAAAAAAAAAATATACAGAGAACAATACTTACTCTCACTGATGACTCAGTAGACACGAATATTGAGGCACCACCTCTTGGAGACCCCCCTATTTTCTGATAATGAAAATTTTGGTTTATAGAGAGTATTTTTTTTTTCTGATTGAGAGAATTTCCGAGTACAAAAGCACTTTTTTCTAAGAAAAACCCTTCATCATGGTTATACTTCTACTTCCTTCTAAAAAGAGGGAGTTAAAGAGATTTCTCGGTTACGTGGGACAACCACCTACGTTTTCCATTTATTTTATTTAAGTTAAAATAAATAAATAAAATTAATATCAAAATAATTAATTAATTTAATCTTAATTAATAATTAATCAGATCATATTTAATTAATATAATATATAGTTTTAATTCAATTAATTTAATATAATCAAATTAAGTTAAACTAAACTATTAATTAATTCTCCAATTAATTGCTAAATTAAATATCTTATATTTAATTTAATCCAAATTTGAATCACATTCAAATATAAAATTATCTCTTAACCCATAGTTTTAATGTGTATCATATACATATTAAATTTTAACCCATAGTTTTAACATGAATCTAATTCACATTAAATTAATATTTGAACACATTCAAATATTTTATTCTCTCATAAATTAATTTTGAATCATATCCAAAATAAAATTTATATAATAAAGTTTAATTAAAATATAAATTTTATATTATAATGTATCACCATACATTATCTTAATTCCCAAAGTAAATTTGAACATTTCAAATTACAACCAATATAAATAAATCTCATTATCCTTTACGAGCTAGGAAGTGGATCTAATGGACATATAAATCAGAAGCTACAACGATATAAGATTAATTGACTAAACTCATTAACCACATTAATCAATATTCGTTATTTGTCTGTACACTCCACTAAAGACTCACAGTCGAACTCTTCTCACCGTAGATATATTTATGTGTCCATGGATATAGACTAATAACGGTAAGTTAGTCCTTTACAAGTATTCGTAACGCCAGCTAGGTCAAATTATTGTTTTACCTCTAAGCTACTTCTAGTCCTTAAATATTAGTGCTCCTCTAGTGAACAACATGTTTATGGTCCAACCAATAAACAGAAATCCCTTTCGTGTCATACAAGAGGGTAGGGCCCTTTGTTCAAGTCTTGGAGACACCATTTAAAGGAACACTCATCAACTTACCCCAAAGTTGGGAAGGAGTGAATTCATACAAGAGGGTAGGGCCCTTTGTTCAAGTCTTGGAGACACAATTTAAGGGAACACTCATCAACTTACCCCAAAGTAGGAAAGGAGTGAATTCCATCTTGTGTGATTATGTTTCCAGCTCCCCACTCGATCTTGTCCCCAAAATGATAATCATATTGAGTCGACAATTTGGCCACTCTCACCCGTACAAATCAAAAGACTATCTCTCGTGCATAGGAATTCATAATACACTCAGGATTAAGACTAATTTACTTAAGTCATCCTAATCAAATAGAAACCTAACTAGTTAATGGAGTTACATCTAATGGTTACTATTTCGTGGTTTGGTCTTATGTAAACTCATTGCATAAGATACCCTCACTCGCATGTCATCTACACGAACGTGTTGGATAATTGTGTTTGTATCAAATACAAAATGAGTCATATCCATAGTGTTACCAAGATAAGGTACCCAACTTTATTCCTATACTATAGAACCTTTAAGTCGTATCTCGAATATTGATCTCTGTATATCTCTACATATTGTTCAAGACTCATCAAACAACTTAGGATGTTAGTTTATTGGATTTAGGTTATTAAACCAAAACTAATAATATAATCAATAACGCTTATTGAAATTATAATAATAACACTTTATTAATAACGATCGACGAATTACATTTACTATCTACAAGTTTTAGGGCATAAAACCCAAAAAACCCTCACTTGGACTAAAACTCTAGTCTAATGGTAGTCTATGGGATGTACATAATAAAGTAATGGAAAATTGCGTTAGATAACAAAAGCATTTAGAAAAGAAAAAAAAACTTCCCACGACACCTCTTTTTTGCATATTGTAAATATAACAAGTAATTAATGATATCAGAGGGCTATCAAAGGGCTATTAGAGGGTTATCAGAGGGCTATCTGAAGGTTATCGGTTTTAAATTTGCTACTTTTGTAATTTAGAAAATGTAGTGACATTGGCCCTATTATCATAATTTTTTTTGCTTTTTTTGCAAGTGTTCCTAAAGTAATTTTCAAACATTAGAAATGGTAAAATATACGAGTATATTACATAAAACGTATATATACAAATATAATAAACTAGTGCATCTTCATACCCATTACACATCTCCCACTTTTCCTAGATTGTCTAATGTATATATCTCGCAGACCTAGACTTTCTAGATGACCCTCGAACACTTTAACTGTGAGAGTCTTCGTAAATGGATCAACAATGTTATGCTTTAAAGTGATCTTGGTTACGATCACATCCCCTCGTTGCACAATCTCCCATATCAGGTGGTACTTCCACTCTATGTTTTTTCCTCATTTGTGGTTGTGAGGTTCTTTAGAATTGGCTACTGTCCCACTATTGTCACAATGTAAAGTGATGGACATATTCATGTATAGAGTAACTTTCAAATCATGTAGGAACTTCCTAAGCCAAACTGCTTTTTTTCCTGCTTCACAAGTAGTTGTGTATTCAGCCTCAATGGTGGAGCCTGCAATGCATCATTGTTTGATGCTACACCATATACCACAACTGTCCTATTCAAGGTGAACACTGATCTCGACGTGGATTTTCTAGAATTCTTATCGATTTGGAAATTAGAGTCAATGTATCGTGTAAGGATCAAATCCTTAGCTCCATACACAAGTATGTAGTCTCTTGTTATCCTAAGATACTTGAGAATAATTTTAACCATCGTTCAGTGGTCTAACCCTGGGTTGGACTGATACCTACTGACTATTCCTGCAAACTCTGGCTCTTAGGAAAACACAAGTCTTTTGAAGAGCTTGAAAGGATAAGAGTTGGAGATGGTTAATGACAAGGATAACGAGGAACTCAAAAGTGTCAGAAAAGGTATGTCGTGGTTGTTGGAAAGGGAAAAATTTGGCCAAGTGTCAAGGGCAAGGAGTTTAGAGGTTAGTTAGAGGTGTCTAGGCTGCCAAAAGAAGAACAAAAACCTTTAAATGAGTGTCATTATGCGTTTAGAACTTGTATAGGCTGCCAAGATCTTGCTGGTTGGGCATTAAGCAAGAAGAGAACCTCTAAATGGATGTCATGAGCGACTAAGTTTGAGTGTGTGCTTGGCTAGGTGAGAAAAGCATGTCACTTAGAGGTTATTTAAGGTGTTGATGGGCAACTTAGTGTTGGGCAAGGAGTGTGGCATGCGAGAAAGTCTTGCAAGTTAGCAATGCGTTTGACACTAGGCGTTTGGGCTTGTTATTGAACAATGGGCGTTTTAATTAGGCGAGATGATGAAGAGGTGGAGTCGGTGTAGTGCTTTATAGGTGTCCTCTGCATGCTTAAGTTAAATTTTGGCTAGTAGGAGGTGCCAATAAAGGTTCATGCAATGATCAGTACAAATAGGTCACTTCATATGGACATTTCTCCCAATTCACTCGTGCGTTTTGGCTGAAATTACTCTCAAAAGATCACAAATTCATCTGCAATATCAACATCAAATATGGAATTTATGAAAAAAAATTACCGACTTCATGGGATTTTTTATTTTATTACACAGACCGTAAATATTTTGGTGTTTTGTTATATTTGTGAAAATTAACATTAAAATAATTAATTTATTTAATCTAAATTAAATATTTAATTAAATGGAAAATTTTCATAAATACAAAAAACACCAAAATATTTACGACCCGTGTAACAAAATCAAAAAGCTCATGAAGCTGGCCATTTTTTTAAAAATATTCCAGGTTTTCCCTTCTTTCCATCTTCTTTCTTCTACAACTTTTTTTTTCTTTTTCATCGTCTTTTTCTCTTCTTCTTCTACAATTTTTCTTTTATTATATTTTTTCAAACTGTTATTTGGTTGTTCAAGATCGTGTACCAAATACTAAAGATCCAAATACTAAAGATCTTGGTACACGTTCTTGGATAAAAATTGTTGGATACTGGTACACATTTAGATTTGGCTACAACCAAATCTAAAAAATATAAAAGATCTTGAAAAGATTGGATATTGTTACACGATCATTTAGATTTAGCCAAATCAGCCAAATTTAAACGATCGTGTACCAAAGAATTTTGAAAAAAAAATCATTTAGATTTGGGTAGCCAAATCTAAACAATCGTGTTACCAAATCTAAATGATTTTGCACCAAAGAATCTTGAAAAAAGTCGTTTAGATTTGGCTAGATTTGGCCTATCATGTAGCCAAATCTAAACGATCGTGTATCAAAAAATTTAAAAAAAAAATGTTTAGATTTGGAGCCAAATCTAAACGATCAAATCTAAATGATCATGTACCAATGAATAGCCAAATCTAAACGATCATGTGCTAAATATATTACTCGAGCCAATTAATTGCGTGTTGACGGGGGCATTTTTGGTATTTTTCATTGTGGGCTTTTTTCGTTTTCGAAATTGTTCTATATAATGTAAATATTTTGCCACTTTGTTATATTTTTTAAACAACCCCTAATTAAATCGATATTTAATTAATATTTCATTTAAATCATATTTAAACGAATATCTCTCGAATAATATATAGTTTTAATTCAATTAATTAAATTAAATTAACCTAAACTATTAATTAATTCTTCAGTTAATTAATTGCTAAATTAAATATCTTATATTAAATTTAATCCAAATTTGAATCATATTTAAATATAAATTTCTCTCAAAACCTATAATTTTAACGTGCATCATATACATTTTTAATATGAATCTAATTCACATTAAATTAATATTTGAACTCATTTAAATATTTTATTCTCTTATAAATTAATTTTGAATCATATCGAAAATTAAATTTATATAACAAAGTTTAATAAAAATATAAACTTTATATTATAATGTATCACCATACATTATATTAATTTCCAAAGTAAATTTGAACATTTTAAAAAATATTTATAGCCTATTGTATTATAGTCTATATAAAAAGACTATTGTATTTATAGCCTTTTTCGAAAGTCATGACATCCTATGTTATTAAAAGTCTGAAGCTTTTTATAGTGTTTTTCTAAAGCTATAATGAGTACTATTGTAGAGTACGAAGATATAACTTATATATGTTGCTATAAAAAAAATTGATAGCGTTTTTTATTAGTGCTATAATAAGTTTGTATAGCTTAAATAATGTGTTATCTCTAACATATTAAGTTTATATATTATAGCCTTTTTTCAACGTTATAATATAGTATTTACAATGGTAATGTTATGCTATAATAATGATATTTAATCTTTTCAAATTATAATAATAATTATAATAATCTTTTGATAGCATTTCATTTTTTGTCTACATAAATCTTTCTATGGCTATGAAAAAGGTAACTTTTTTCTCAAAAATAATAATTATAATAATATTTTGATAGCTTTAACTTATGGCTATTAAAAAAGTAATTTTTTCTCAAAAATAATTTTGAATTAATTAGCTTTTGATAAATTTTAGTTCAAGTACTCCACTTTAGTTAAATCTACACACATAAATACTTTGTAGTACAATAAATATTAATAACTTCCATTCATAATCTATTAAAATTATAGAATAAAGTATTCAATAACTTGCTTAAATAAAGTTGTGGTCTAAATTATACAAAGGTAGATAATGTATTTAGTGAATGTACCAATTAACCCTCAAAATACAATCAAAATTGATAACGTGTAAAAATACTCGCTATTATAACCTCTTTTATTAGAATAATGAGGTTAAAACGCATAAGAAGATGATCAAAGCATGTAACTTATGTTGTAAATACATAAGTATTAGGAAATACATCTTACATAAACATTATGCCTATTTTACGTGATTATCATGTCTAAACATCGGATGAATAGAAAGCAAGAAACTAGTGAATCAAAGGAGAAATATCGTGCAAGAACTACACGATAAGAACTCATTTGGCGATTAACATCTCCATGCGAGGAGCCATGTCATCATGCGAGGAAGGTTCACTAGAAAACAAGAATGGTAGTTGGAGTTGATGTAACTTCAGAAGGCTGCAATCGATGCTGACAATCTCAGAAGAGCAGAAGTTTTCCATCAAAAGTTGCATATAAAAAGACTTCACCCCATCAAAGAAATGGGGGGACCTTTATGGGCCAAGGTCTAGAGAGAAGAGGGAAATGAATAGCCTTTTTACCGGTTGTAAAGAGTTTCTTCTTCTTTTCCGGTAATACTTTAAGTGAGAACTTAGAGTCTGAATGGAGAAAAGTTCATCTCCTCGTTTCCCCCTTACTTGTATTCTTTCCCAATCTTCTGTCTTCTATTTTTGTATTCTCAGTGTAATATTTATACTGTTTATATTTTACCATGGCCGAAGGCCTATATTCTTTATATATATATTACATATTTATACCTTTTCAATCCATCGTGTCTCTACTTTTCATCAGCCAATGTGTTATTGATAGTTTAGGTTGTTGATAAATTTTTTTATAGAAAGTTTCACTTATCAGTCTTATCGCGTTAGTTGAGCTATTCTCATCGTTTGGCCAGCGTCAGTCGCCAATTACCCGAGAGGGTAAGTAGCAAGGACATAGCTAACACGCGCAAGAAAGAGTTCTCTTTCTTTGCGAGATAACATCCATCACTTGTATCTCAAAAGGTGAACAAGTGTGGACACTAGACACCAAGAGGTTGCTGCCCTTAATCGCGAAGTTCTATTCGTCTCATAAGTAAACTCTTCTAGATATATCTTACATAATCTCTCTTAGTCATGTGGATTCCGAAAGGTAACCACGTGTGGCGTTTAATGACTCAGAGAAGAGCACGCCTTAATCATAAGATGATTGAGTAAGCTATATTGCATCAAGGCTATCACCTTACTTAATCGTGTTATAATGCATAGACATTCTTTCATTCTTTCTCGCATACAAGTTAGTTCACATATTCGTCTCGCATCCATTCCCACCTCTTTATGGATTCTCTAGGCCTATGTAAGTAGTTTTATTTCCAGTTATTATTCTTTTATATGTTAATTGTTTATTCTTTTATACTACTTAAAGGATATGTAATCCCTATAACTATTGTCTGGAATCAATTCCCTATGTTCGACCCTGGATCAAGGTAAACCTACTGTTTCGCTTATACTTGAGTAAGCAGTAGGAAAACTTGTACTGAACGAGGACTCTGTAGTTATGCGATGAAGAGGTACATAGTGAGTAATTCACATATAGTGATCATGACCAATGATTTATCGAATAGACACACTAACAGAGAACTTACCCCACATACTCAACATCTCAACACACAAATCAAAGGTTCACTAAGTGTTCAAGATTATATTATCATATAGATAGGAGCTACTACTATTGTTGGTTCTCGTTTCCTCTAGTAAGGCACCATTTCCTTCACCTACATAAATTTATAAAACGTATATCAATGTATGATTTTGTACACACCAATAATAGTGGATATTAGTTGAACAAATATAAAAAATCTTTAACAAATGAAGATAAGAAACACTAGAAGATAACATACCAGTGGTCACTTTATCATATGGTCATACAACCAGTACTTCCCAAAGCTTTCATTCCATACACAACCAAAACTAACAACAAAGAAAACAAGTTCTAGCCATATATAAACTAAATACAAATTACTTATGTTCGGATAAGGAACTAGAAACTATAAGCGGAACATTAAAATAACAAAAAAAAAGTACTAAAAACATTATGGAGCTAAGATTTATAAGGAACTTAAATGAATGAAGGAAAAAATTAGAGCAAAAAACCAGAAACTTAATGATCAATCCAAATTACTTTAAGTTCAAATAAAAGACCTAAACCAACACTCCTAACAAGAACAAAAAACAACATTAAAACAAAAACAATAAAAACAAAAATGTAGTCAAAACTTGTGGCTAAGATTCATAAGGAGCCTAAAGTAATGGAGCACGAAATAAGAGCAAAAACCAACCACTTAATAACAAAATTCAAATTGATTAAGTTTGGTTAAAGAATAAACTTAACCAGCCACTTACCAGCTATTGTTATTACTTTGAAACTAGGCAAAGAAAGAAGTTTAAATGCACTTACATACTACAATGAAGGCAAAACCAAGTTTAAATTCACATAATCCCATAACTCACCCATCTTCTAAAAGAAGTATCTTTTCAGCAATGCTTGATCAATAATGTATTGTGTCAAAAAACCAAAATATTAAATGAAACAATTTATGGTTAATAATAAAATCATTTACATATTTAACCATAACATGATTTAGTACATACCTTATAGAATGCACTAAGACTTATAGAACAACTTCATTATGTTTTCCAACCAATTGATCCCTAAGGCAATACTTCCCTTTTTCTTGACCTATAGAGATTCCTCTCTTCCACTATCCAAACTAGAAATCCTTAATTGTTTTAGCAAGACCAAAACCTTAGCAAAATTAACAAGTTCCATAGTCTTTTAAGGTAATGAGTAATCTGATACCTCATCAGCATATTTTCAATGCCCATAAATAATATCTACAACATACTCACATTTGTACAACAATCATAAATAAAACTACTTCTAAGAATGTAAAAAGAAGAATGCAAATGGAAAACAGAGCTTTGAAGACAAAATGATGTTCACCATTACCATTTTTTCCCTTTTATTGAAAAAAAAAATCATTCTCACTATACATATTCTAGAGTACTTTAAGTTATAGCTGAAACTCTGAGACCAAACTATGAGTTTAATCTAGATATGCTTTGAGAGCATTCTGATGCATTAGATTATAAACTTAAAGAAATATAGAAATAAGAAACTTACCAATAGTATGTTCTTTATCATCCCAATATGCAAAGGTCTGCAAGACTAAATCATCAAATACAAACGTTGAGTCTCAATAAAAGCAGTCCATTTATCATCCCAATATGCAAGGTTTACCTTCTTCATTGTCATTGGAAAAGTGCTTGTTTCTCGACCCTATGCTTCTTCTCCCTCTTAGATCTCTTTGATTGGACTTGGATCTTCTAGATTCTCTTTCTTCTTCATCGTGGTTCGATGAATCAGATGATGAACTTGAGGATCTACACTCAGACAATTTCCTCTTGGAATGCTATGATAGCAAAAGTAAAAAGGACAATATTTTACATAATCTAATAATCAAAAGATTCATAGTGTAACGCCCGGGAGGGAGACATGAATGAATCGGTATCACATCTGAATGAGAGAGATCCTGAAGACATGAAAGTAATGTTAAGAAAGACTTAAAAGAATTAAAAGTTACTACCTATACCAATGGTGCACCTTCCTTTTGGGTAGCTTGATCAAAGAAACTCCAAAGTTAAGCATGCTTAGCTTGGAGCAATTCTATGTTGGGTGACCTTCTGGGAATATTCCTAAGATGCATGTGAGTGAGGACAAAGCATGCTGAAAGGACTCATGTTGGTTTGTGAGGAAAACTTTCACTCTAATAAGCCTTTAAGGATAGTAAGGATGATGCTACCAGGTCAGGGATGCAAGGTAATGTCGGGGATCCGATTTTCAAATCCTGGTTTAAATCCTGGGCTTGGGCATTACAAATGGTATCAGTGCGGAACCTCTCCCAGTAAGATGTGGTTCGGGGACGAACCAAGCGAAAGCTGGTGGGCATGTAACGCCCGAGATTAGGAGGGAGACATGAATGAATCGGTATCATATCTGAATGAGAGGGATCTTGAAGACATGAAATGAGTACATGAAAGTAATGTTAAGGGGAATGTCGATAAAGAGGAAAAGGGATAAGAAAGGTCCACCACCACAACACCTTCTTTGATCATTTCTATGAGGTATAGAAGGTGTGAAGATGATCTCTAATAAAATGTCATAGATGATAATACACCTATAGGATAAACTATCCTTTTCTTTAGGGGTATTTTATTCTTATAGGGTATTATTCCCTTTAAGTATAAACTTTCCTTTTTTTCAGGGGTATTTTATTCTTATAGGGTATTATTCCTTTTAAGTATAAACATTCCTTTTTGGGGGTATTTATTTTTTCTTATAAGGTATTATTATCATATAAGGTTGAAAAAAGGGTAAGGGAGGTAGCGATTAGGTTGTGAAGGTTGGAGGGATTAAGTTGAAACGTAAGGAAGCTAGTAACAGGTTATCTAGAGAGAGAAAGAAATTGGATAGCTCTATGAACTATAGGAGCAAAAAAACCTAATGGACGCATAATCGTCTAGGCCATTATGTTAAAAATTGTATCTTGGAATGTTAGCGATTAGAGGGTCAGTCTAAAAGAACGCTTGTTAAGGAGGTGCTTAGACAAGAGGATTCAAACATTGTTTTCTGATGGAAGCCAAAAGAAGTGATTTTGGTATGAGAAGGATAGCTAGTATTTAGATGAGTAGAGGATGGAATGGGAGGTTCTTGCAATCGTTCTAGTATTTAAAAGGTTTGTCTGGTGGGATTCCCATGTTGTAGAACATCAGATCATGTGTTGCTTTTGATGTGATTCGTGGCATACACTCCATTACATTGGCTTTTCTGGATGGTGAAAGTCATACCCTCTCCCAGACCATCTACTCTCAACCTAAGAGACTACATGAAGCCAACAAATACCGTTCTTCTCTCAATGTTACCTCCTGATCACTACTAATCTAAAGTAGCATAGAACATAGCGGAATAAACAAATAATGCAACCCAGATTTACATTAGATATAACACGACAAGTCTGATATAAACAAATGCGTAACAAACTAAAATCAGAGTTACTAACAACATACTTGAACAACCACAACTAATATTGCAAATGAAACTATTTTATATACAAGCCAAAACACAAACTAAGAAATGATACATACTAACTATGTACTTTGAAAACACTACTAGTAGATAGTCAGTCAAAGTCAGTGTCGGATCCACGATCTCTATCTGAAAAGTAAGAAAACATTTTGGAAAGCATGAGCTAAAGCTCAATGAGTGACAAACGTTTTCAAAACATGCTTAACAAATCATGAGTAGTAAATAGCTTAAGTAAGCATTTCTAAAAACAAAGCAAAACATATAAACAATCTCATATTATAACAGTAATCTCAATAAATTTATTTCTTTCCTGCACCTTGAATCTCTGTGCATCTATGAGACAGAAAAGCTAGGCATTAATACCCTATCCAAGGAAACAAGATGCACTACTAAGCATAGATATTATATCCTATGATGCGATACTTACAAGACAAAAAGCTAGGCATCAGTAGTGCTCTATCTCTTTATAGCTACTAGAAGATGAAAAATCTAGGCATATGTAGAGGCCCTCATCTCAAACCTAGTCTCAATGATGGAAACTTTAGGTATTTACTGAATACCCTCATCAAAGGAACTCTATGCACATGAACTATCTCCCCCAAAGGGTTGCTAATATTTGAGAACAATTCAGGTATAAACTAAAACATGTATAATCCTCATACTTTGAAATCATAATTTCAAACTCAAGTAGCATGCGCGAAAGTGCAAGAGGGTTCAGGGCTAAGGAGTAGGCAAAGAAGCTTACTTATTTGTTAGTGATTCTTCTTTAAAATGTTTTCAAAAACTAAAAGGATTTCTAATGTGTTTAGATCTTTCAGTATTTTCTATTGAAACCTTGAGAAACATGTTTTCCATTACATTTTCCAAAGGCATGTGATTTATAAATGCATAAGTTTTAATGTGAAATGAAATGATGAAATGAGATGATCTTTCTACCCTATGCGATGAGATACCTCATACCTACTATGTGTTCTGGTGGGGGATGTCTTATCCTTACTGTGTGATCTATGATAAGATGCTTTATTCTTGTTGTATGATCTGTTATATAATGTCTCATACTTGTTGTGTGATCTAGTATGGGATTCCATTTGCTTGTTGTGTGATCTGGCATTGGAAGACGCATTATGCATAGTGGAATTGATGGAAACTTGTTAAATAAGTTGAGACTTCTCTACATAGCTGCACATGGCAAAAGAGTGTGGTAAACACTTGGGCTGAGTAAAGGGTACAAATATATAATTAATATGCAGAATGACTCCGTGACACAATAATGAGATTATAAAAATGAATGTGTTTCCATGTGATATAAGCCTTGAATTTGATTTTAAAAGGAAATGATATTCCATGTGATTTTTAATAATGTTGATAATAATATTTGAATTGCGTTATTTGGCTAACACATTGAAAGGATTTGCTTTAAACTCAATAATTTAGTATTGAAATGGAAAACGTTTATATCGCACGATTTGGCAAAAGTATTATAACGCAAAAATTGAATTATAAAAATAATAAGAAAGAATCTCACTCACGAGATGTTTTACATCTAATCTGTTTTGTTTACTTTGCCCCTCCCCCCCCTCCCCCCGCGGTAGCGAAGGACATGCCACGTTGAACTTGCAGCCTTGATTGTCTGCCGTGCCCTTTGTGAATGGATCACTTGGTAGTGGTCGTTGTCAATTCTCATAGCATGTAGAGCTAAGCGAAAAGAGTCATACTGTTGTCTTTGAAAGTTGTACTTTTGAAGTTTTGAAGAGACTTTTATTCATTCTTAATGTACTTTTGATCTAATATTAATTTAGTCTTTGTTATTTATAAATGAGCTCTCATCTTGCATTAAAATTTGATGATCATTCATTCAACTTACTAGGCGTTCTATGTGCTATCTCACGAAGAGGTTTACGTAGAATGTTTAGGCGGTCATGTCTTCCCTTGTTTGCATAGAGTGACTTCAGAGATGGGGTATGACAAACTCAACCTTCTTAAACTCCTCTTCTTCCAGCAGCCTTATTATGGAAAATAGACACTCAAGTAAAGCTTTTCCAACTTGTTTGAGGTAATTTGCACAAGTGAAATGGAAACACCACTGAACCTAACCTATTTATAAAGTTCTTAGCTTGCTATCCCTTGCCACCTTTTGCTTGTGAAAATAGAAGGTTCAACATGCTATGGACATCTAATCGCTAAACAATTTTTAGTGATCTTAGCCGAAATCGGCTTGAGATCTTTCTAAGATCTGCTTATTTCTCCATCGGAATGGCCCGAGTTCTACCTAAGAACTCTTATAATACTTTCCTTTATCTTCAGTCTCGGTCGAACTACCCTGAGATGGCCCGAGTTCTCAACTTTTTACCCTTTCTGTCTTTCATCTTGGCTAGAAAGCACGAGATTAGACTAAGATTATACTGTTGTCTTCAATCTTTCCTGAGATTACACAAGGTTATCTGGGACTTAAGCTTTTGTCTCAAATCTCTCTCGAAATCTCACACGGCTGCCCGAAATTCCTTACTCAAAAGCATTCTTTCTTTCCTCTTAGCCAAACAAGACCGAGTTTCAAACAGTCTATCGTGGGATTCCCTTTCCAAGGCACTTTTCTTACTTCGCTTAACATGAAGATGTCATCATGAGTTGCTTGACTTCGCGCAAGACTCCTTGAGCAACTTCTGAGCCTTTCTCCAACATATAGCAAGCAAATGCAATAGAAGATATGGGTATTACATTGAGGGTTGTGAGTTTTGGTTACAGGGGTCCATGGTCCTCAAGGATTAGCTAATGGTAGAAATTTATTTTCGGAAGTACTGGGAGATCTTTTCAGTTATTGTAGGGCGAGATGGTGTGTGGTAGGGAATTTTAATGTGGTTTGTTCTCTTGATGAGAAAGCTTCAGAAGAGAGAATCACCAAATCTATGCGATGTTTTAACAACTTTATTGATGACAACGATTTGTTTAATCCTCCTCTTGTCGACTGTAAATTTACCTAGGCCAATTGTAAAACTGCCTCAAGAATTGATAGGGTGCTTATGTCAGAAGCGTGGATTGAGTGGTTTGGGAACCCTAGGTAGCTTAGATGGTCTAAAATCACTTTGGATCACTAGCCCCTTATTTTGACTAATGAGAGGTTGAATTGGGGTATCGTTTCCTTTAGGTCTGAGAACATGTGGCTTGATCATCCCTTCTTTAAAGTGAATATTTCTTCTTGGTGGAACACCAGTATCCAAGGTAGGTGGGAGCGTTTTAGATTCATGGAAAAGCTTAGATTTCTTAAAGGCCAGCTAAGAGCTTGAAACAAAGTGGTATTTGTGGATATTCGAGTTAAGAAGAAGAAGATTGTTCTAGGATTGATAAAATTGACAATATTGAGTTGGATGGTCTGCTTAAAAATGACCTTATTGAGGAGAGGTTAAGTTTAAAAAGGAGCCTTGAAGAGGTGATTAGAAAGGCTAATGTGAGCTAGTTTCAAAAGTGTAAAATTAAGTGAGCCAAGGAAGGGGATTGTAATATGGGTTTCTTCAATAGGACAATTAACGTAAGAAGAAACAAGAATCATATAGATAATTTGTTTCTAAAAAATAGGGTTTGTACTAGTGATAGGGAGGAGATTGAGGGGGAAATTTTCTCTATAGCTCTGAGGTGTCGAAGAAGCCGTTTATGGAGGGTATTGATTGAAGCCCTATTTCGCCTAGGGAGGATGGGGAGTTAGTGGTCCCTTTTATGATTAAGAATATCAAGAAGGTTGTTTTCAGTTGCGATGACAACAAGGCTTCTAGAGCTGACGGGTTTTCTATGGCCTTGTTTCAGAAGAATTGGGATCCAATCAAAGGTCACAGAAGAATTAACCATATACCTACATGACATAAACAACTGTTAAACCTTACCTCAGGTGCCTCAAAAAACCTCCTTAATTAGTTTTCCAATCAGGACTGACTGAGTTGACGTCTACGTAAGCATTTGAGGTATCACATCATAGTTCAACCGCCTAGCAGCCCTTCCAACCTAAATAGTGGGACGATCTCAAACAACCACACATGTGTACTAATTCATAAAAACTTATACATACGACGAATTAAGAAAGCAAATAAACAAGATAGGTAAACATCGTACCAAGAAAGCAGACACAAAACCATGGATATTATACTTCACTCTAAACTTCTTTTTTTGTGGTAGACACCTTTCTATAATATTCAAATTTTACAAGCAACGCACTTTGCAGACTTTTCAAGGTCCTATTGAATAATAGCATGCCCCAATTAATTTGTTTGAAATGATTCAAGTCTTCAATCACCTTAAATAAATATCCAGATTCGTGTTCACACGATTCTTCCCCACTATTACAACCTCAAAGTAATACACCACAGACACCTTAATAGCATCTTTGTCATTTTCAAACCCCAACTTCACGTATTTAGATTCCATATCAGTCAGACGCATGGTCTTTATGTTTTTGAAGCATTTGTCCCATAGATAACCGATGCTTGGATTCGATAGAATGTTGTGAGTTCCTAATCATAAGAAAGAGCCCTTGCTAGAAGAACTATCTCAGACAAGTAAGAGTGCGGAATACTTCGTGAGAAAAGGGGACATGAAAAGAGGAAAGACAAATAAGATGCGCTCAAGTTGTTCTATCAGGGGGAAGCGAATGATGCGATGACGATGGTTAAGCCTAGAAAAGACGTTATATGAAGAAGGATGTGTTTGAATAAATTGCGTTAAAGATGGGCATTGCAAGAAGAAGCAGTTATGCCTGAGGAAGCTTGGCGAAAAGAGGGTGTCCTATTGACAAGACTAGACGGACTTCTGAAGAAAATAAATGTTTGTGACTTTCCAAGAAGATAAGGAAGTCAAGTAAATTAAAGAATTTGACTTTCCAATAAGATAAGGTTGGCATCTCAAGGAAGTGTCCAATCGCCACTTGCAGTTTAGCCTAAGTGTCAATTGCGTGTTGGTCGCATGGTACAGCAAATTCGTAAGACGACACGTGTAAAGCATGGAAATGACCCAGGAGGTAGAAGGTCACTATAAATAGGCCAGAGAATTTAGGAAGAAGGAGTTCGAACCAATGTTAAAGATCCTGAAAAAGATAGCTCGAAGAAGCTTTGAGTGTTGAGAGGTTGACCATGGGAGCCTTTAGGCAAAAGAAGATACCTCATGCGGAAAAGGTGGAGCTGAGACCAAGAGTTGTGTGAGTAACTTTTGTGTAAATGATTTTCAATGCTTAAAAGATGTTTCGTGTTGGTGTTTTCTCACCGAATGAATGCTTTAAACTTGTGATTACAACGAATGATTGAAAGCATTCCTACTAGATCTCTAGCTATGCATATTCTGTTGACTGTGTTCTTATATGTTATGGTTTTATTGATACCATTTTTGTGTTAATTGCAAGAGAAAATCAAATGATTTCTATGTGATAACCATGATGCATGTGTGTAAGCAGACCATTGGCCTTATTCCTGATTGTTGTGCTATTATTATGTGGTGTGCACAAAATATATGTCGACGTCGTGTGGACGTCTGGTGTAAATGGAAATGAATCTAGAAAATCCCTAGGTGTTGTGGATGGAGTGAACATCACAATAGCCTGAATGCAAGATACTTTCGAGAGGGAATCCTAGTAGTCTTAGCAAAGGGAGGACTCATAAACCGAGATGAAAGGAATAAGAGAGCTATTGTGTGACTTCTGTGATGTACGAAAAGAAGTGTTGAAAGCTTGTGTTTATCAACTAGAAAGTGTCTGACGTGACTTCTTTGTATTCCCTTAAAAGGTACTTCTAAAACTCTCACTCACTAAGTCTTTGACTTACATTTTAAGTTTTCCCCTCCTCGGGTTGTTAGGCGTTAAGGCCATGTGAAGGTTAGTTCTGAGGCTGCGTAGCCAAGTTAAAGAGGAAAAGCAGTGTTGTTTTGTGGTCTTATGCGGCAGGTTAGTTGTGTCATCTTATCTCGTGTCCAAGGAGCCGGTTGAAAAGTGAATTGCTCCTTAATACAGAAGATTCAGCTCCAAAGGAAGGTGAACACAGCACCGCAGTTGGAAAGATCCAGTCAAGGAGGTGAGAGAGCCAAAGGACTGAGTTAGGGAAAGGAAGTCCTAAGCGCTGTCCTTGGGATGGACCGTTGGAAGTTCTAGGTGTTGGGATTTATGTCCTAAAACGAGTAGATTGTAAATATAATCCATTGACCGTTATTAATAAAATGTTATTATTGTAATAATTGTTATTGATTAAATTATTAGTTTTGTCTTAATAGCCCAAATACAATAAAATAACATCCTAAGTTGTTTCATGAGTCTTGAACAGTATGCAGAGACATATAGGGATCAATGTTCAAGATCAACTTAAAGGGTCTATAGTATAGGGATAAGACTGGGTACCTTATCCAAGTAACACTATGAATACGGCTCACTTTGTATTTGATACAAACGCAATGATCCAACTTGTTTGTGTAGTTGACATGCGAGTAAGGGTATCCTATGAAATGAGATTGCATAAGACCAGACTACGAAATAGTAACCACTAGACGTAACTCCGTTAACTAGCTAGGTTTCTATTTCACTAGAATGACCTAGTAACTTAGTCTTAATCCTAAGTATATTATGAACTCCTGCTTGCGAGGGATTGTCCTTTGATTTGTACGGGTAAGAATGGCCAGATCGCTGACTCAATAAGCTTATTATTTTGGGGACAAAACCGAGTGGGGAGCTGGGAACATAATTGCGCAAGATGGAATTCACTCATTTCCTACTTTAGGGTAAGTAGATGAGTGTTCCCTTAAATGGTGTCTCCAGGACTTGAACAAAGGGCTCTGCCCTCTCTATGGCACGAGAGGGGTTTCTGTTTATTGGTAGGACCATAAACAGGTTGTTCATTAAAAGTGCACTGGTATTTAAGGATTAGAGGTAACCCAGGGGTAAAACGATAAATTGACCCAGCTGGTGTTACGAACACTTGTGAAGGACTAACTTACTATTATTAGTCTATATCTATGGACACAAAAATATATCTACAGTGAGAAGAGTTCAGCTGTGAGTCTTTAGTGAAGTGTATACACAGTTAGCAAATATTGATTAATGTGGTTAATGAGTTTAGCCAATTAATCTCAGATCATTGTAGCTTTTGATATGTAGATCCATTAGGTCTCCTTCCTAGCTCGTAAAGGGTAATAAGATTTATTTATATTGGTTGTAATTTGAAATGTTTAAATTTACTTTGGGAATCAGTTTAATGTATAGTGATACATTATAATATAAAGTTTATCAAACTTTATTATATAAATTTAATTTTGGATATGATTCAAAATAAATTTGTGAGAGATAAAATATTTGAATGAGTTCAAATATTAATTTAATGTGAATTGGATTCATATTACAATTATTGATTATGAGAGAAACTTATATTTGAATATGATTCAAATTTAATATAAGATATTTAATTTAGCTATTAATTAATTAGAGAATAATATTGATAACCATTAACAGTAGTACATGGAGCAGGACCTGAAATGTCAGAGTGAATAAGGCCAAAAGGTTTATTACATAATGAAGCAGAATTAGAAAATGATAAAGTAGGTTCTTTCGCAAGTTTACAATTTAAACAGTCAAAAGAACTAATTTTGAGACATTATTCAAAATGCCAGTAGAAACTAAATTACAGAGTGTATCAGAGGATGCATGACCTAGACGAAGATGCCACTGATATTTAGTGTTATCAGTGACTAGTGCAGAGATAGGTGGAAACACAGGAGAATGCTGGAGAGATGTGAGCTCAAATAATCGTCCCACCTTCCATCCCGTACCAATCACTTGCCCTGTCAGAGAATCCTGAAACTGACACCCATGAGAAGAACAAATAATGGTTAGTTCAAGATCACATAATTGACCAACAGAGGCTAGGTTGAATGTGAGATTTGGAGCATAATAGGTGTTTGATAGATTTATGGTAGGTGTATTAACAGTGCTAATGTGAGAGATTGACATGTGATTACCATCAGCAGAGTGAATTGAGGGAAGGGATTGAGTAGGAATAGGGGAGGATAAGAATGAAATGTTGGAAGTCATATGATTACAACAAGCGAAATCAAGGAGCCAAGAAGTACCTGGAGTGACTGCAAGAGTAGTAGAGTTGTAAGAGATCACCTGTTTCAGTAAGTCATGAAGATCATTTAACTTAAAGTTTTGTGGTGCAGTGATTTGAGATGGGGTAGCAACAGGAATAATAGGTTGAGAACGAGTTTTTGTAGAAGACTTGGGTTTATGTGAGTAACAATGAGGACGAGGTGGACGAGTGGGATAGTTGTCCAAGGTGTGACCTCGCTTGTGACAATACATACACTCAATAGTAGAACAGTTAGCAAGCTTATGACCATGAAGCTTACAATATTTGCAGAAAGTGGACTCATTAGCAGGTCATGGATGTGTGGTTGCAAGAGCGTTGTCAGAGGTAGAGCGGAGACAATTCCAAGTAGTTTTTCTTTAAATAAAATTTTCTGGATGGCGGCGTTGAGAGATGGCAGAGGGTTGTGATGTAACCAGCAGCACGAACAAATTCATACTCTAGACGAAGACCCATAAGGACTTTGATGAGGTGAATATGATCAGAACTACTTTTTGCCTGATCTAACTGAGTCCAAATTGACTAAAGAGTGGCAAGATACTCATTCACAGATTGTCCTCCCTCTTGGTTTAGACTAATAAGATGGGAATTTAATTGATAATAATGAGCAAGCCCAACAGACTGAAACCGTGTGGACAAAAAATCCCAAAGTTCTTTGCCGTATTAAATGCATCAAATTGAGTATGAATAGCTGGAATTGAAGTGTTACCCAACCAAGTGATGATTTGATGATTTTTGCTATCTCAGTCCTCAAGTTTTTCAATGTACATGTTGTCTTCTGCAGTGGTCTCTTGAACAATGGCATCAGATGTGTAACACCCTAAAGTTTAAGGTAATTCAAATTTTATTTTAGCTTGGTTTAATTTATTTTATGTTGGAATTATAATGGATGTTAATTTAGTTTAGATTGTTTTGTATAATGATATTGATTAATTAATTAAGTTTTGGAGGATAATAATAATTATGTTATTTGGGATAATATAATTAATTAGGTTGAGATTATTTAGATTTTTGGAGGAGAATAATAATTATATTAGGAAAAGTATAATTATTAAGTTATTGTGTGGGTTTTGGAAAAAGGAAAAGAGAATTAAGTCTTGATGGATGATTAATGGAGGAAAGAGAAAACATTTAATTGTTTGGAAAAGAAAAAAAAAAGGAATATGGAAAATAATAATAAATAGTATTATTATTGTTGTTGTATATTTAAAGCCACTCGTGATGCGTGCCAAGATTACTATTCATCTTCTCCCTGAAGAAACACTACCTCACTGTCGCCCCTCTCTTCACCTCCGCCACTGCCGTTTTGGTCTCACAGACGACGATGCTACTCAGTCCACGCCTCGACCTAACCGCTCATCCTCAGTCAACGAACAGTCGAAACGCACTCTGCTCTCATCGGTCCGAGCAGTCACGCATCGTGGAATGCAAACCCGAGCCGCGCCGTCTCTACGTCGTCCCTTCCATGTGAACTCGAGTTCCTTCTTCGATCATTGGCGTCTTAACTAAGCCCCTGTCGCCTTTCGTTCACGATTAGCGTAGCTCAGCTGCGTCCCTTATCGGAGATCGTCTGTCGTTCGTACGTGTGATTTCCAGCCAACTCAAGTTGATCGTTCATTCTTCACGAGCCATTTCTGTGTAAGCCATACGTGAGCCACGTGTACCGAGCCATTTCTGTGTAAGCCGTGCGTGAGCCACGCGCACCGAACCATTTATGTGTAAGCTGTACGTGAGCCACATGTACCGAGCCGTTCTTGTGGAAGCCGTACGTGAGCCGTGAGTCCCAAGACTCGAGTCGAAGCCTTTGCTAGTCGAGCCACCTTTAGTTTTTGGTGAGTTTTGCTTTGTTCTCGTTGGGTTTGGTACGCCCAAATAATTATTGTTTTGGATCTTAAATGAGTTGGCATTGGAATGAGTTGAATTATGTTGTTTGAAGGTTAAAGTGTAGTTTGAGGAATTGAGCTGTGCAATTTCTCATTCAAAGTTGTGTTGGGATCAACCTTAATCTTCGAGTAAGTCTGGATGAGTTGGTTGCCTAATTAAACAGTAGGGTGATAGTTGACAAAATTATTAATTTTGTTCATGTTTAGGACTGAGTGTTGGAAGGATTTGATTGTCAACCAGAGAATTATTATTATTTTTGCAAATCTCCAGGTAAGAGATTTTTCCATTAAACCCCCATATTAAAAGTTGCATGAATGTGCTTAGTATGTAGTAAAGTACTAATATGCATTGTTAGAGGTGACTATATGTATGACTAGATACGTTTGACCAAGTTACTTTATGAATGAGACATGATATGATTAGACATGCTGTGTGAGCTATGATATTCATGATGTGGAATATGTACATAGGCTATGATGTTCTGTTAGATTTACTGTTAGAGTCGTACTTTATGGGTGTTCCTTGGAATCACCGCCTATATATGCCTTTGTAGCCAATTTTATATGTGGTTCGACGGGATCACGTACAGCCCGACTCTCCTTAAAGGTGTTTCCTTCGGGATCATCGAGAGCCCAGATGTGTCCCTAGGGGCTCACTGGATAATGTGCCTTCAGGAGCACAATAGTTAGAAGGTACTCTTACAGAACTCTAACGAAAACCTAACAGACCCGTAACGGGATTAATAGTGAGTCCCTTACTAAGTATAAATTTATACTCATTCTTTTACATGTTTTATTTTTATAGGTAAAGGTAGAGGTAAAGGTAAGTTGGCGAATGACAAGAAGTGACCATGGTTCGCCATAGGGGATAATTCCAGCTTTCTTCCGCACTTAGGTTCCAGTAATTTATATTCAGAAACTTTTTAAAAGTCATGTTTATTTTAAGTATTTTCTTGTTAAAATTTTTGGGCCCAAACTAGGATTTCAATTAGTTATTTTAATTATTTATTTAATTATTCCATTTTCTCTTTATATATTTTTACTATTTATTTTAACTAAATATTTAAAATATTTCATTAAATTTTAGTATTTTCTTGTATTTAAAAAGAAAAAGAAATAAATAAAAGTCAATATTTATTTACATGGAAATGACCTCAGCTTAGTAGTAGAGTTGGGTCGTTACAAGATGGGTCGGTATCATCCTTTTCAGTGGTGTCCTTAATGTTTTTCACTGAAGGAGTAGGTTTGACCAGTTTGGTGACATCGTCAGTAACGATACGCCATAACTTTCCACTGATCAAGAAACCCCTCATTTGGTGAGCCCAGGTAATGTAATTTGTCCCATCAATGATGGTACTAATGGGACGAGCAATATCATTTTTCTTCATCTAAAAAGGTTACTGAGAAATGCAGCCAATAAATAAATCCTCAATCAAAAGAATGTCAAATAGAAACAACAACATAATGCCTAGTGCCAAATAGAATAGCGAACGTGCAAAGAACAAAAGAGCAGATGGGAAAAGAACAAAAATTCGGACGCATGAAGAGCAGAGACAAATCTAGACAGAAAACCCAGCGGATGAGTTTGGAGATGGCCAAACATGCAATCTGAGACTGAACGAATGACCTGAATAGAGCTGATGCGCGAATTGGACACTCGAACAAATGAATCGGTCGAATCTGAAGATGGGTGAACTGAACACACAATTAAGTGAAGATTTGTTGTTTTAGTGTTTCGTTGCTATGAGTTGAAAAGGTCCTTTGAGTTCAAGTTGGGACTCTACGATGAAGATTGGTTGAGAAGTTTCGCTTACTAGGCGTTTCGACACGTTGTTCATGGAGAACCTCGCGTGGAATGTTATGCAACATACCTACTTTTGGTTCCATGAAGTGGTGGAGGGGCAAGGTGTGACAGGCTATTAGGATGTGTACTAACACATACAATGTCCCTCGGGATCACTACCTTTCACAGATCTTTGACTGTGTCCGTTCAACAAGATCACTAGTCTATCATGGCATGTTTTTTGAGTGGTTCGATGGGATAACTTACATTCTAATATTATGTGTGTTCCTCCGAGTTCACCAACAGATGAGAGTTTTTTTACGAGATCACTAGATTGCATATGTTCCATTGGGCACACGTTAGTTTTCTGTACCTCCTAATGGGAAGTTAACAGATAATCTAGCGAGACCAGTAGTGGGTCCCTTACTGGATATATGTTTGTATACATTTTTTTCTATGTTTAATGTTCCAGGCAAAGGTAGAGATAATGGAAAGTTGGCGAGCAATAGGAAGGACACGTGATCTGCCATATGGGGACTCAGTTTTGCTTTCGCTTTTCGTCACATGTTTTCAGTATTCTGACTTTACACATTTTGTTTGAACTCGTTAATTATTTCATGTTATTATTAGAATTTATGTCCTAAAACTCGTAGTTTGTAATCATATTCTATTCAATAAAGTTGTTATTGATACTATAATCTTAAAGCCTAAACTTGAACTTTATGTAGAGACATAAACGTGGATCAAGTTTGAGTATATAGCCTAAATAGTCTATAGTATATGAATACGATTGGTACCTTATTCTGGGGACACTATGGATGTGGCATGTTTTGTAGTTAGTACAAACGATGTGATCCTAAATCGTTCATGTAGAGACATGGAAGTGGGAGCATCCTGTGTAAAGAGTTTGCATAAGACTGAAATCATGAAATAGTCACTTTTAGGTTATAACGCTGTTGACTTTAATAAAGCCGACTATTTCGTTTTTAAATACCCAATGTAACTTAATCTTAATCCTGAGCTAACTATGAACTTTTTTTCATATGAAATTATCCTTAGATCTGCATAGGTGAGGATAGCTCAATGGCGCTGGTTCAATAAGCCTCCCATTTTAGGGGTAAGACCGGGTGGATAACTAGGGACATAGGGTGCAAGATGGAATTTTCTCCTACCCGCTTTAGGGTTAGTAAATAGGTTGTTTTCTTAATGACTGAATCCAAGTCTTGAACAAGGGGCCCCATCCTCTCGTTGGCCCTTGAGGAATTCGATTTAGTAGTTGGACCTTGAACCAATTGTTCAATAGTGGATTAGTGGGACTTAAAGAGAAAGATATAATCTCGAGGGTAAAACAGTACTTTAACCTAGCCGAGGTTATGAACAACCTATGAATGATTAACTTACTTATCATGGTTATATCACATAGATATAAATATATCTATAATGGGGGAGTGCAACTACGGGACTTTAGTGGAATGACCCGTTAGTTAACGGAGGTTGATTAACTTGGTCTAAAGAGTTTAGTCAGTTAATCTCGGATCGATGGAGCTCATGATCTATAGGTCCATTAGTTTCCTCCGATAACTCACAAGGAATCAACTAAGAATATTATGATGCAATAATTTGAATTGTTCAAATTAGCTAAAGAGAGAGAAGCCGACGAATATATTTGATATAGCCGTCAGATATAAGTTAAAGATAGAGATTTATGTTTAAATATGATTTAAAATATGAATACAGATTCATATTCGAAAGCTCGGAATTGATGGAAATGGTCAAAGTTCTGAAAAATCAAACTTTAACCGACTTTATATTCAAATGTGATTTGAATTTTGGAAAAATGAAGGCAGATTCATACTCGGGAGGTCAAAATTAGTCAAGACAGATAAAATGGTAAAAAGTCAAAATGTTGGCTCTTTACTTTTTAAATGTCAAATTACCATATTACCCTTGGAAGCACATTGCATATAATTAACAAATGGCTTCATGCAAGTGAGATACCTACTTTGTGATATACCAAGTAGTGGAGAATGGAAGCTCACTACATACAATTTTTGCATGTAGTTTGCTTATAAAAGGAGTGGATTATTGAAAATGAATTTTAGTAGTTTTTTTGGGTGAAATTGATTTTGTAATTTGGAATTGCAAAATCAAACCAAAACTTCTTTTCTCTCCCCAAGATCTCAAAGTCAAGTTCATCCTCCTAAATCCATCTCTCTCTATTTTCTCCACTGTTCGAGTCTCATAACTCGGTTCTAAGTCCGAAAAATAGCGGGTCAACGCTAGTGGTAGTCCCGCACTCAAATACGTGACGAGATTACGACAATAGAAAAACATCAAAGGTGAATTTTTCTACTAACCCTATTTTTGTTTCGATCTTGAGAGTAACGCATGTTAATCACTAAAGTGTTTAGTTGCAATTAGAGTAAAATTCGATCTTTATTCTACTGCGCATGTCTTCCGTTTCCATCAGTTATCTTATTTAAAATTTAGATAGAGCGCGAACTAGGATTATGTTCATATAGTATTTTTCTTTGGTTTGCCAAATCATGATTTACAAACAATTTGAAATTATTTAATAAAGAATTAGTTTTATTTTTCCTCTTTCTTTTAAATTTAAAATTGTTATTAATTTTAAACTGGTAGCCTTAGCTTAGTATAAGGAGTTAAGTCGTTACATGAAAAAAAATCTTTTATAGAGATTTAATTACAAGAACTCATATGATTTTTCTTCTATTTGTTTTCCAAAAAGCTTAAAAAAAAACTTTTTTTTCTTTTAGACTTTATTTTGAAAGCATTGTTATGACCTTTCTTTTTTTCTTTTGTTTCAAAACCTTTTTGAGATTTTTTTTTTCTGTTTTTCAATATTTCTTTAAGGCATTGAATTTTCTTTTGGAAAAAAAATTCAAATTCAAAATTCTTATATGAAAGCATGTGAACTTTTTTTTTAGTTCTTTTTTTGTGGAAAACTTTTCAAATCATATTTTCTTTTTTGTTTCTAACCTTTTACAACTGTAATTCTGTTTTTTTCTTCTAAAGACTGTTTTTGGGGGAAAATCCAATTTCAAATCTTTTGTGAAACAAATGTTCCAATTCTTAAACAAAAAAAAAACTATTTTTTAAATGAAAAATTGAAAAACGTACAAACTCGTTGGTTGATGATTTTTGTCTTAAAAAAGATTAAAACTCTTTATGAAAAGAAAAACTTCTTTTTTCTTATTATTTTGTTTTATGAATTGCCTTTTGAAATAATCATTTAATTTGATTGTCATCTAAAGATTACCTTACCTTCTGATTGCCATCTAATTACTTTTTTATTGATACGAAATCTCTAAGTCCAACATCCATGTGATACCTAATTACATTTTTATTGATACGAAATCTCTAAGTCCAACATCCATGTGATACCTAATTCTCTAGCTGATAGTGTATATATAATTCCCCCCGTAATTTTTCCAATTCAAAACTCTTCAGAAAAAAAAAAGAAAAAAAAAACACAAACATAAATTAATTTTCGTTTTATTATTATTTGAGATCTAATCACTAAAAAAATAATCAAATTTACCTTTTTACCCTCGTGCACAAGGATCGAACAATAGAGTCTGAAGAAAGCCTCCCTCTTCGAACCAAACCGTGGCTCACCTAAAATTTTTGATGTTGCCACAATTCCTCGTATTTTTCCAGCAAAAATCTTCCCCAAATGATGTCGGATTCAGCCACTGACAGAAGAACTGACGAGAATTCCTCGTATTTTTCCAGCAAAAAATCTTCCCTAAACAAGATGTCTAATTCTGCCACCAACCGAAGCACTAACAAGATCAAGGCCAATTTCTTGATGTTGAAGGGAGTTGTGAGTGATATAATGGTCGAAACACAGTCCTCTGACAACACTCTGATGCTCGAAATTTCTGCCATTTTTTATAAAATATCAAAACTTAAGTCTCTCTTGAATTTAGTCGGGTCTGTAAGAAATGGAATTTGAGAGTTGGGTTTTTATATACAAACACACTTTCTCCACTTTTTCTCTCTTAATTTGTTTAGAGTATTTTTAAAGTTGCCGGTTTAATCTTTAATTATGGTTGAAAAGACAAGTGTGTGACAAGGAAAGGGTAATTTTGTGTGAGACCCGTGTTTGGAATAGAATGATTAAAATTTTGGAAATAAGTATTTTGTTTAATTGCATAGGCTAGGCATTTTGTCGAAGGAAAGTATTTTGAAGCTATGTGATAAGAGTAGGTGTTTTGAAGTTTTTCACGGGGAGAAGAGTGTTGTGAGAAAGACAGATTAGGCGATGTAGAACTTATCATGAGTTGAACCTATGCAATAAAAGACAAGAATTTTCCAAGGAATTTTCTATTATTGTGCCTTAATCAGTGGGTTAGGTGTCAAGTTTGAGTTTAAGCATGGCTATGGAAAAGATTAAACTTACACGTGTATCGCCATTTGTAGAAGGAGCTGGCAAGCTGATATGAGATTGGAATTGACTAATCCATGTTAAAAATGAGTATAAGTAGAGGAGTAAAGGCGAGAAGCGAAGTCTGTAGCTAGCCAAGGGAAACTAAGTTTATGAGTGAATTTCTAAAGTGTTTGTATATTTAAAAATATTTTTTTTTAATTTCAGAATGGCTTATAAACAATTACTATGAATGAAAGCATGTGTTTTGATTACAAGTAAAGTCTCGGTGTTTAAGCGAATATGAAATTGTATTTAAACCTTTAGTCTTGTTCTTCTTATCATTGAGCTAACTGTTATGTGCACATAAAGAGCAAAGGTAGTCATGTAGATAATGAGAAGGTCTACATGGTAAAATGAGGCGGGACAATGCATAAAAGATGTGTATTGCGCTTTGGCCTGAGAAACGAGGAAGAAGCCAAAATATTTCTGAATGCTATTCACAATAGTATAAACACGAGGATGATGAGTCTTAGTGTATATAATGGTTTCAGATTTCTTGATAAAAGGATATTAAAACTAACGAGTGTTATGCGATATGATGTATTTTCGAAATGAGGCTATGAGCCTGTTTGAATTGAAATGATTATATTTATGAAATGTGTTTCCAAAGGGTTTTTTCTTAAAACCTCACTAAGTGTTTAACTTATGTTTTAAAGTTTTCCTTTCTAGGTGATTAGGTGTTATGGCCAAGTTGAGAAAAGGATGAGAAGGTTACGAGGTAATGAGGCTTTACAAGGCATTTAGTTCAAGTTGCTTTAGTTTTGTACTTAAAAACTTTGTTTGTAAAGAATAATGTAGAACACATAGTTTAAGTCAATAAAAGTACAAGTATCTCTTGTTTTTCCACTGTGTTGTATGTCTTTATCGCTTAGTAAGCTAAACATGACTTAAGGTTGAACTAGGCGATAAAGCCAAGTTTCAAGACTCAAAGACCTAAGTTGCGCGTTCTGTCGTTTCATCTTAGAGACACCAAGGCTGCTCAAGGTCATATCGCGTACCATAAGGCAAGCTTTAAGTCGCATGCGGGTGGAATATGACATTTTGGTATTTTTAAAAATAAATTAACACAATTTTTTATTTGTCCAATATTACTAATAATTTTTGTCATATTTGCAATATATTGAGTACAAGTGATAGGAGTTTAATTTAACATATTTAACACCTAAATTAGAAAGCCAAAGCTTGAGAACAATATCTACACTAGCAACATGAACGAAGACTATCAAATTATAGGAAAAATGAAGATCAGCTACATAAATGACATTTAAGTGAAAAATAATAAAATATATAGCACGAGGAAAAAATAATTGGGTTTTTTAAAAACTAGAACAAAACGCAAAAATATTTACAACGTATAGAATAATCTTGGAAAGGAAAAAACCCACAAGCCCACAATGTGAAATAACAAAAATACCCCATGATTAAGAGGCCACACATGAGTGAAAAAACGACTTTGTACACAATCTAAACGATCTTGTACCCTTGTACCTAGTCTAAACGATCTTGGTACACGATCTTTCCTTGTATCCAGTCTAAACGATCTTGTACTCTTGTACCCAGTGTAAACAATCTTGTACCCCTTCTACCCAGTGTAAATGATCTTGTACCCTTATACTAATTCTAAACGATCGTGTACTTAGTCTAAACGATCTTATGTACCAAATCTAAATGCTTTATTATTGATATTGGTCTATCTCTGTTTATCTCATATAGACAACTGATTGTTTAGATATTGGTATACAATCGTGTAGTGAAAAAGAAGAAAAAAAGAAGAAGAAGAACACAATACTTGATAATGAAAAAAGAATAAGAAAAAAATATTGTCTTTATGAAAAAGATGACGTCGAAGATGAGTGATGATGAAGAAGGAATAAATTCTGGAAGAGAAAATGAAGAAATTCTAGAAGGGAAAATCTAGAATTTATGAAAAAATTAACTCAAGTTATATAGGTTTTATGGACTTTTTTTATTTTGTTATACGGGCCGTAAATATTTTCAGTTTTGTTCTATATATGTAAATTAACCTAAAATAATTATATATGTAGCACAAAATTGATGAAAGACTAAAAAACTCATGTCTACACAAAAACTACTAACTCCTATCAATTGTCATCACTAATAGCTGCTATCAATAAATTTCACTCATAGTTGCTATCAATAAACTTCACTCATAGTTGCTATCAGAGATAGTTTTAATTTGAGAAATATGCTATCAATTATGCTATAAATGATAACTATACTATTAGTGTTAGCTTCAAATTGAGAAATATGATATCAATCGTTACCATTAATAGTTATTTGCTAGCATACTAAGTATCATTGATAGTTGTTATCGGTGATAACTTTTCAATTTGAGAAATGTCCTATCAATTGTCACTATCGATCGATGACTTCTCCTTATGCACGTTGTCGATTAGATAGACATGACGGGGTGAGGTATTTTTATTAAATATTTATTTATTAATTTTTAATTAAGTATTTTTTTATTAAATAATGAAAACAAGTTTACTTTAATTGAAGTCCAAGAGATTTTTCCTTTAATAATATTTGGTCATTGTTGAACTACTACATATCCATTTTTTACTGTTGAATCGACGATTCCTTTGTGTGAACTGTTTTGAAAACCAACTCGTTTAAAAAGGACTTCCAATTGTTGAATATAGTATGTAAAAAATAAAAATTCTTCTCCGTTATTTTCTTCTCTATTTTCCTATTCTTCTTCCATCCACGTTTTGTTTGTTCTATCAATATAGGTATTAGCATTCCGACTGGCTTCCGATGTAGATTTGTTTGAGACATACAAGATCTGAGTTGTTTTATCCTAGCGGCACCATGACATTTTCTAAACTACTTGCACATCGTGGAAAGTCCTTAAACGTGTTAAAAAGAGCATGATCCACAACCTAGTCTTCATTTTACAAGTTTTATTTTCTTCCGAACCTTTTCAATTTTCCCAATCCTTAAAATGTTTTCTATCTTTCATTAAATTAAAATCAAATAGAACAATTATCTTCATTTTCATTCTATAAAACTCACCATTTGGAAGCCAAATAGAAATGGTTTATTCTCTGTTAAATCGGTCATACTCACTAAATTCATCCATTTCTCTGCTTCAGATGATCTGTTCCCCTTCAAGAATCTCTGGAAATCAAAAGTTCCCCAAAAATGTAAATTCTTCCTTTGGATAGCAGCTTACAAAGGGATCTTCACAATTGAGACTATTCAATGTAGGCTCAAAAATCATTGTCTCAATCCAAATTGGTGCATATTATGTAAGAAAAATAACGAGACAATTGATCACATCTTCCTCAGTTGTTCATTCATCAAATCCTTATGGAGCAAAACAAAGGAATGCACTAGTTGGGAGCATAATGTTGATAGCTTTAAAGCTTTAAGCAACCTCATCTGTTCCATAGACACTAAGTCACAAAAGGGATTGATTCTTTTCAACCTTCTGACAGCCATCACCTGGTCTACATGGTTGGAAAGAAACAATAGACTATTCGACAATAGCTATACCTCTTCAATCAACCTTAGGGAGAACGTCTGCAAGCTCACTTCTTTATGGTCAACTAAACATAAGTTCTTCAAAAATTATTCTGCTTCTAATATTGCACTTAATATCAATGTTTATTTTGTTAATGTTGTGTACTTTACATTTGGGCTTATCTCTAGCCTTTTTGTAATTGTATTGACTATGTATCCCCTTTGCTTTATTGAATATATATTTGGGGATGAAGAGGGTGCTAAGAGGGTGTCCATCTAGCAGGGATGCTTGGGTGCGCCTACTGACCTATCTAGTATCATTTTCTTAAAAAAAAATCAACATTTTCACTAAGTTCTTATGTTCGACAACTTTTAAGTTTATGGTCTTATTAGAAACAAGATCGAAACTTTTATAGTTTTTTTTGCACAAAAAAAAAGTTATAAATATTCGAGGATTTACTAGTCATAATTGAAATTGAAAATTTAGAGAGGTAGTGAAATTTGTTTAATTTCGAAATTTATTAGACGACATTTCTTAAGTCTTAAGTGATCTACGAAACTTGTTAGGATGAAAAGAGAGAGAGAGAGAGGGTTTAGGTGGGGATGTGATAAAATATTGTCAACAGACCATAGAGGAGGGAGTAAATTGACGAAAATCCAAGAAAAAGTAAAAGGAAAAAACAGGTAAGAGGGCAATTTAGAAAATTTTATGAAATTATTATTAGTATTAATATAATTATAGTTTAGTACTAACTATCCAATAATTTTTACTCATTTTGAGCACCGTCAATTCCCTTTCCTAAAATCAAATTAATTTAATTAAAATGAGAAAAACAAATCCGAAAAAGTGTTTGAGCAAACAGAACACGGACAGCTATTGCTCTGCTTTCCTTTCTTCTTCATATACTCCTTCTCTGCTTCACTGCCATTAATTATATTCTCTCTCTCTCTCTCTCTCTCTCTTCATTTCACCATTCTCCATTTCCCTGCTTTCCCAGATCTGGCTTTCTTCTCTCTGCTTGTCGGTGCCCAATCCCCATCTCTCCCTTCTTACTTTCTCACTCTTTCATCTCAATTTCTTCCCATTCACAGTGTTAAAGAGGAGAAAGATTGAGGATGAGATGTACGGGCGAGATCCGTGGGGGGGTCCGCTTGAGATTAGCGCGGCCGATTCCGCCACCGACGATGATCGGAGTCGGAATTTGCAGGATTTGGACAGGGCTGCTCTCTCTCGCCCTCTTGATGAGACTCAACAGAGCTGGTTGCTTGGACCTGGTGAGCAGAAGTATGTGGATCTTGGCTGCATTATTGTCAGTCGCAAGATCTTCGTCTGGACTGTTGGAACCCTACTTGTTTCTGGCTTTCTTGCCGGTCTTATTACTTTAATCGTTAAAACAGTGCCGCGCCATCATCACCCCAATCCGCCGCCGGACAATTACACCCTTGCTCTCCATAAAGCTCTCATGTTCTTCAACACTCAGCAATGTATGCTTATTGCGTCATATGTCTATAGCACATCGCATAATCAACTTACAGAATCATTCTGCATGTCTATTAAGTCTTTGTCGTTCCTCGAACACTCTTTTGTTGAGTTGTAGTCATGTAGAGTAGACTTAACGTATTTTGCAAGTTCCATCAATTCTACTATGCATAACGCGCATCCAGTGTTAGATCACACAACAAGCAAAGGACATCTCATACCATATCACATAACAAACAGAGAACATCCCATACTATAGCTAATCCTTAAAATGTTTTCTATCTTTCATTAAATTAAAATCAAATAGAACAAATATCTTCATTTTCACTCTATAAAACTCACCATTTAAGTAAGGGAATAGTTAAACCTGATAACTTGAGATTATTTTAAAAATTATCAAAATAAACATGGGTACTTTGGTCTCATATTCTCAAGTAGGCATAAAACTAAGTAATTAATTTCTCAAATAAAGTCTAATTCTCAAATAAACTAACTAATTTTACAAATCCATCCCATCAAAGGAGAAAAACCCAATTAAGTCCAATAATCAATTTCAAATTCACAAATTATGATAAGATGAAAAGTTGAGGAGGTTAATTTCGACAATTTTCTTACAACTCTTCTTTATACATTCCACATAGTATAGATATAGTAACAATTTTCTTAAACGTGGCAATTTTTTTGTTTTTTGTTTACAAAAAGTTATGAATATTAGGATGCACTAATATCTCTTCACGTAAATATAGGGAGTGAAATTCGGAGAATTAAAAAAAAATTGCCATATATTTTTTAGAATTAGTAGATTATATTTTTGGTCATTTCTTACCATTTATATATATATCTATAAAAGGCGAATGAGGAAATGGTCATGAACACAAATAACGAAACCCTAATTAACCAATTCTCTCCTCTTTCATTCAATCACACAACCACTCGCCGCTGGCGACATCTCCGGCTCCGACGAAGGTACAACTACAAAAATAAAAATAAAAAGTATATATGATTATCGTTTGATGATCCATATTTTATTCAGTTATATATGATTGGATTTTCATTATAATATTTACTTGTTTCGTTGATTTAGGGTTTTTGGTTTTGAAGTTAATATATTTTAAGTAGTAATGGAGCAAGTGGTTGAGCTTGAAGGGATAGTGATTCCTGATTCATACCAATCAGAAGAAGAATGTGAAGAAGTTTTGAAGTCCAAAAGGCCTCCAAGTACTTTCCAAAGTTTAGAAGACAAAAATGTTGTTAATGATCATGATGAAGAAGAAGCAA
>JACWES010000014.1:649489-727469 GCA_025688845.1 Cucumis hystrix
TTAGAAGACAAAAATGTTGTTAATGATCATGATGAAGAAGAAGCAAAGGAGGTTGATTTAAAAGACAAAAATATTGTTAATGATCATGATGAAGGAGAAGAGTTTTATATGGTTTGGTTTGATGCATTTTTGGCAAAACATGAGTTTGATAAAGATTACTTGAACCAACCTTCAGCACTACGGAAAGTTCTCAAAATTTGGCTCCAAAAAAAGGCCTCATCTGCTCTCTTTCGTTACGAAGAGGCTCAAATTGAGCTTCCCTTCATCAATTTTAGATATGTTCTTTGCAAACAATGGCTTTCTTCCTTATGAAAATTGAAAGCATTCCATACATAATCTATTTGTATTTTCTGATGAAAGTAAGTTGTTTTATTTTTTATATTTTTAATTGTTGTTACATTTAGACCCTACACTTCTCTCTTCTTACAAATATAAGTGCATCTAAATAAATCATCATCTAAATAAAAATATTTGATTGAGAAGAAATGCTACATATGGGGGAACAAACCTTAGCAATAGATTTCGTGTTTCAGTCCGTCTTTGGCCTTCCCCTTTGTTTTTCTTTCTTTCTCAGTCGGCTTCAGTGTCCCTAAGAGGTATCCAAAGCAAGGCGTCGTTAATCCTCACTCTCATAGTCCAAAGAAATTTGTAAGAACTACCGAATTCTACTACTACGCTATTATAAAGGCGTAGCAACGGCAGTAATTTTGGGGTCGAACCACACATAGAGAGAATTATGTTTAATCGAGTCAATAATCTATCTAAAATTAAATGAAAATAAATATATTAAATAATTAATAAACTAAATATGCATGTTTTAATATAAATAATGGATGTGGAATAAAATATTTATGGAAATAGATCATGTATATATTTTTAAAAATATGTAATATTTAAACCTAATAAACAGGACAAATCCACAATAAAAATAGCCAAATGTTATTATACAATAAAAATAGTGAAATCTTGTTAATGAAAATCAAAGATTTTGATTTGTGTAAAATGAATGATTTTTTCAAGAAATAGCTGTCATATGTTGGGCCACGTTGTTAAACCACTCCTCCACCTAAGGTAATGTAATTTCTACAGACTTATCTTTTCAATATGTATTTTTATGAATAGGAAAAGAATATTTATTTCTCTTAAAGTCGGGTTGAAACTCTCTATTAACGGTTTTTGTGTTCACAAATCCAAAGAACACACATGTAAAAAAGGGGAATGGAAGAGAAGAAAAGAAGGAACAAGATGATGTACGTGGTTCAATCTAATTTGCTTACATCCATGGGAAGGGTTCTTAAAATTCAAGCCTAATTATATAAAAGTTCGCTATAATTACTTCTTTTTTTTATATTTTTTATATTTTTGATATATTGTGGGCGGTAGACTTTTTTATATTTTTTTAAAAACTGCACAAGTGTAATAAAATTTATGTTTTTAGCATTTGTGTAGTTTGTGAAGCAAATAAATTTGATATTATTTCTCATATTAGTTATAAAATTCAAGAGTTTTAATGTGAAGAGACTTCTAAGGGTATGTATGTAATTTTGCTGAAAACTGAATGGGCAATTAATTATTGTCCAAATAATAAATGTAATATAACGAAAATAAAAATTTTAAAAGGAAAGATTTGCATAAGAATAATGTGTAATATAGAAATAGTGGTAGGTGGAATCTTTTTTGGGCCGTAATTAATTATGATGAAATATTTTCCTAATTAACACTAAATAATTTTAAATTCTTTTGATTAATATAAATGGAACTTAGGTCAAGAAAAAGAAAAATAACATAACATATTAAAGTTTGTGTTTCCCTTCCCTTTGCACACTTTGAATTTCGGCCGAAGAAACACAAAACACACACACAATCACTTTCAGGTATTGAATCAAATCAACTTTGTTTGTTTGTTTTTTCTTTCTTTATTATTGACAAATTGATGTTAGTGAGATTTGATTTGATTTGATTTTAATTAGTGTAAAAAATATTTTACAATAGGAAAAGAAATGGAGGAAGAGCATGGAAATTGCAACGAAGAAGAAAAGGAGCATTCAAGTAAGAAGAGAAAGAAGAATAATAAAAGTGGAAAGGCATTGAATATTGAAGATGAAAATATATGTTCGTTAAGTCCGACGATATCAACGGTGGGTATGAAGTTTGATATGACAAACGATTTCATGTCCAAAGAATTTGTTCAGTTTCTTCGCAAAAAAGGAATTGATGTAAATTGGATGGATAGTGAAGATGTGAAGGATTTGAAAAAGAAATATGGGAAAGTCCAAATTTATAGAACCGAATTTGATTTCAAGCATGCCATCCTCATGATCAAATTGCAAAACCTCAAGTTTCAACAATATAAAAGGGCTTTGAAAAAGTTTTCTTAACACACATATTCATTTTTTATCTCTTTTCTTTTTAATTCCCTTCGTGTATTTGATTTTATGTGATTGTTAATTGAATATCTGAATTATTAATAATACAAATTCTTAATCCATCTATTTTGCCATCCATTACAATTTTTCTATAGAAATTACAAAACTTACATAGCAACTTATTCATATTAAATTCGTTGAAATATGTTGCTTTGCACCGAAATTAAGTTATATGATTATAATGAAAGAATGCCAGGATGCTCAACTGTACGTGTAAGATTCAATATCATTGGAGCTACTTTCATAGCCCTATCATAATAATTGATTATACCCAAGCAAAATAAATATAAATTTAACGGTGAAACAGTTATTTAAAAGTTTAATTAGTTTTGAGAAGTTAAAAGCATAAAAGCATAGATTGGAAAATAATTATGATTATAATGAATTGAGAAGAAGTATTGCCTAATAAAGTAAATAGCATTTGTGTATTAACAACTCCAAGATCCAATGTCACAATCGTCATTCCATCTCCTACCTCTTTTGCTACTGATTTACTTAACCCTTCGGTCGGTCATTTTGAGCTACAATATGGTGATTCCTATATGACAAAATAATAACAATAATAATAGTAATAATAAAGATTAGGTAACGGTGACTATATTAAATTCTCATCGACTTGTCTATATATTTTATTATCTACGATATAAAATGTGTGAATCAATGTTGTTATAATAGCGTAGAAAAAAAATGAAAGAAAAAATAATAAGCTTCTAATATATATATATATATATATATTTCAAAGTTAATTAATCAACATTATTAATAATAAAGAAACCAAAAATTCATACATAAATGAAAAGTTGGAGGTAAAAAGATTAAAAATGTAAATGTTTCTATTTTTTGAAATCGTAAAAGCTAATGAAATTGAAACAAAACACAACTCAAATTGTGTGTAAAGATTAGAAAAGCAAATGACCATACCATAGGGACACTGATTGTTGCCATAATAGCAGAGATATTAACAATGATGCCTTTGTTTATAGGAATCATGAGAGGAAAAAAATGGCGTAATACATTTGCGGTGCCATTTATATTTATGTCAATTACTTTGTCAAACTCTTCTTTAGAGATTTCCCAAATCTTACCTTTCTTATTAATTACACCCGCATTGTTTACTGTCCATAAAGAAAGAAAATATATAAATAAGTAGAAAATTATTTTTTTTAAAAATGCAAAATTGATTTTATAGTGTAAGATATTAATTAAACAAAAAATACCAATTATATCAGGAACTCCAATTTCTTCTACCACAATTCGTGCCATCTCCTTAACACCGTCGTCGCAACTCTACCCACAAAAATCACATCCCTAATTAATTTTACATATATTTATACATATTAAGCAAAACTAGTTTTAGATCATCAATAGAATAATAGAAAAGAAAGAAAAAAAGTAGAAAAGAAAGTGAAAAGAAACTAAGAATGGTTTCGATTGAAAGTACCACATCAATGTTGAGAAGCAAATGGTTGTGTGAAGAGATATTGAGGAGGTGTTGTTTAAGTGAATTAAGGTTAGTTTGGGAACGAGAGCAACCGATAATAATATGACCAAAGTTTGGTAACTCTATTCCCAGTGCTCTTCCCAACCCTTTACCAACTCCCGTTATTAAAACCTTCTTCATTCTCTCTTCTTCTTCTATATATCAACCTTTTAATTCAATTATTAATCATTTCCCTTATGCTTACTTCATCAATACATTCAATTATATATATACACACTCACCACAACTTTTTGTTCATCCTTTCACATCATATTAATTGTGATTTTAACATTTTGTTGCACCTGATTTTGAAAATATTTAACAAATGTTAATCAATACTAACATTTTGCTTACACCATATACTATTAATTTTATTTTTTTTGTCTTTATTTAATAACAGTGCCAAAAATTATTATTTGCTTGAAGGTGGACACCATTATGTTTATGTTGAAATAAGATGTCTAGAAATTATGTATAATTGTGTTTGGCTGTGTACAAGAAATATTGTTATCATAATTTTATGCTAAATAAATAAGTTTGTATTTACTTTTTTTTCATGAAGCCCGTAACAATCCTACAATGTAATTTTAATAGATTGATTAATTATGAAAAATTATTGTAAATGACAAACCTAATAAAAATATTTACAAATATATCAAAAATTTAATAATCTATTATTTATAGATGTTCATACAAAGTCTATCGATAGTGATAAGTGTCTATTATTAATAGATTTTAAAATTTTATTATATTTTGTAAATATTTTAATTGTTTTTCTATATTTGAAAATAATAGTTAACTAAAGCTAAACTGTAAATATAAATATTATTCAATGTATTGATAAAAAGTCAACAACTAAGATTCAATTAATAAATTTAACTAAGATAATACTTAATTATCTAAATGTTAGTAATTAATTATAATTTAATACATAATTATTTAAATTAATTAAATATTTTAGAGAGAAAGGTAAAATTATTTAGGATATTTGTAAATAATGGACTGTTTTTGACATTTAATATAATTAACCCAACAATTAGTATTCTAATTAATTTACATTCATTCAATTAATTGCAGTGTTTAATTTAAATGCTCCATAATTAAATTTAGTTAATGTCTAATATAAAAGAGGAGAAATTGTAATAAGTGGCAAAAAAGAAAATAAAGGGAAAATTGTATAAACCACTTACAATCACACCTTTAATTTAAACTTTTAAATTCATCCATTTTTCTCCGATAGTTTGTTAATGGTTGCAGTGAAGTCCATATTTTTAAATTAATAATTATCATCAGATATTTCTAAAATTTTAAAAATAAATATAAGTTCTCTCTCATCTCTCTTCTCTCTTCTCTCTTCTCTCTTCTCTCTTCTCCCTCCACCATTATCCCTTCCATCTTCATCTTTATCTTCCTCGTTTTTATCTCTCTCTTTCATTGTACAATTTTAGTAAATTTAAATTTAGATTAATATGAGGTTATTACTGTCAGATTCTGTTCCAAATTAAAAGGTCTTATGTTAATGATAAATCTTTTTATTTATATATCAAATATAAGTGATACTAATCTAACTTTTATTTATATAAATATATCAAATATAAGTTGGATTGAAAAGAAAGAGCAAAAGACAAAAAGTATAACAAAGGTAAGGTTTGAAAGTTAGGTTGCTTTTGGAGAAAGATGGTGAAGAGGTTTAATGTTGGGATATAAAGGCTTTCTTCAAGAAAAGACATGGAAGAGAAAGGAGAATGGAGCGGGGGGCGAAGAAGATGAAGATGGTTAGATGGAGAGAGAAGAGAGGTGAACGATGTGTATGGTGAGAGAGAAGCTTTGTGTTTCTTTTTTATTTTTTAATTTCATTTTATTGTAAAATACCCAATCATAAATATTAATTTACAAATAATGGGTGGTTTATGCAATATTTTACCAAATGAATTAGGAAATTTTTTATAAATACAACAAAGCATCAAAATATTTATGATCGTATAACAAAATCAAAAAACCATAAAACCGGTCTTTTTTTTAAAATATTCCAAGTTTGTCCTTCTTTTCTATCTTCTTTCTTCTTCTCTTTTTTTTACAAATTTTCTTTTCCTTTTCATTGTCTTTTTCTCTTCTTTCACAATTTTTTTAATCTTTTTTCAAACTGTAATTTGGTTGTTCAAGATCTTGTACCAAATATAAAACATCGTGGTCACACGATCTTGAACAAAAAATAGTTGGATATTGGTTCACATCTGGAATATTTGGCTACAACCGGATCTAACAAATATAAAAGATCTTGGGCTACAACCAATCTAAAGATCTTGAAAAAAAATCTTAAGGATACTAGTAAACGATCTTTTAGATTTGGGATTTGGGTAGTATGTAGCCAAATCTAAACGATCATGTAGCAAAGAATAAAAAAAATTGTTTAGTTTTGGTGAAGAAGATGATGGTACCCAAATCTAAACGATGGTACCGAAAAATAGCCAAATCTAAACGACCCTATATCAAAAATCTTGAAAAAAATTAGTTTAGATTTGGATAATCTAAACAATCGTGTAGCTAAATCCAAAGGATAGGTTGTGTACCAAATATATTATGTGCGATGCGCATTGTGGACCTGTGAATTTTTTCATTTTTGAAATCGTTCGAACTCTAAAAAGAAACGCCTTCGACTGATACATCGACCTGGAACATGAATCCATTGATAGTTGGGAGCAGTTTGAGGAGGACTTTCTCAATCGCTTCTACAACACTCGACGCATCGTCAGCATGATAGAGTTGACAAACACCAAACAGCGAAATGGGAGCCAGTCATTGACTACATAAATCGATTGAGAGCTCTAAGCCTGGATTGCAAAGACAGGCTCACAGAAATGTCTGCAGTTGAGATGTGCACCCAAGGCATGCATTGGAAACTTCTCTATATTTTGCAGGGGATAAAACCACGCACGTTTGAAGAGTTGGCGACTCGTGTCCATGATATGGAACTAAGTATCACACGTAGAGGAGCAAAAGATTTCTTGGTTCCAAAAATGAGAAGTGACAAGAATGAAATTGATGACACTAAAAAGATTGCAAATAGTGTCATAAACGAGTCTATGGTTCATGCAACTCCTTTGAAATCTTTCTCTAAAAGAAAAGAAACAAAAATTGAAGGGAAGCATGATGGCGAGGAAAAGTGACGCCCAACTCTTAAAGAAAGACAGGAAAAAGTTTATCCATTTCCTGACTCTGATGTTACAGACATGCTAGAGCAGCTGCTAGAGAAGCAACTTGTTCAACTACCAGAATGCAAACGACTGGAACAAGCACGAAAGTAGATGATCTTAAATACTGTAAGTACCATAGGGTCATTAGTCATCCTGTTGGAAAGTGTTTTGTGTTGAAGGAGTTGATTCTAAAGTTGGCTCGTGAAAAGAAGACCGAGTTGGATATTGATGAATTAGCTGAGACGAATCATGTTGCGGTCGAGATGACTAGTGTTCCACCATGAACACAACTTTAATCAAAGAAAAAACTTAATTCAGTTTGAGACTTTTGAACCTATAGTTGTCCAATTCCAACAAAGGATCGTGACGACAGACTCCCAAAACAAAGAAGAGCCTGTTGAAGATGATGACGAAGGATGGATAGTTGTGACTCTTCAAAAAGGAAGACAATCAAATTCCATTCAAAAGGAATTGTCATTCCGTCAAAAACATGCAAAAGGAAGCATCTCTCATAAAAAGAAGGGAAAAGGAAACAAGAAAACGTGGAAGCCTAAGCCTGTGCAAGAGGAGGACGATGATCTTCTCCAACCTCATCGACCAGTAACTTTATTAGAATTTCTTCAAAGAAGCTTTCTTGACCATCATCTAAAGGAAGTATTAGAAATCACTACATGTCATGATGTCATATAGAAAAAGTCAACAACAATTATGCATCTTCTGAAAAAATCGACAATTCAAATGAAATTAAGCAAAGGACTTCTGTCTTTGATCGTATCAAGCCTTCAACTACTCGATCTTCAGTCTTTCGAAGATTGAGTGTAGCCACTAAAGAAGAAGAAAACCAATGTCCAACGTCTACTTCTATTCGAACTTTAGCTTTCAAAAGGCTAAGTATCTCTACATCGAAGAAAGATTAACCTTCAACATCTGTTTTTGATCGACTAAAGATGACAAGCGATCACTATGAAAAAGAGATGAAAACTTTGAAGGTAAAATCACTTCATGAAGAAAACATTGACAAGAAGATTCATAGTCGTGTCTGAACACATGAAGAGGAAGTTGTCTATTGACATTAACACAGAAGGTCCTTTGATCGTGAAGCTAAGACTTATTATATTCACCAATTCTACAGATAAAGAAGGTGAACAAATTTGTTTATGAAAATATAAGTTGTTAAATGTGTAAAGCTCCTTATCACAAGAGCTTAAACTGCATGATGCTCCTAGTCCACAAGAGCTTAAAAGGTGAAAGGCACAAAAAAAAAAAAAATAATAACTCAGTTGAACTACGTTATGACTTGATCCCTATGTTATAAAAAGGGTACGTAGGCAGCTTAAAGTTTACTTTAAGTTCAATTGCACAAAAAAAAAGGGTATTATGCTTCATCGTGATGATGTAATTTCAGCAGAAAATGAAATTCATGAGCAATTACACCTGAATAAAAAAATTCATTACCATTCAACAAAAATATGACATTTACAAGAATGTAGCGAGCTCTACTATTTCTCCCAAGTGCTGTGGCTGAGAGGATCTTCTTCTCTCATGTGTTGCAGGCGAGAGGATTCATCTCCATCTTCTCCCACGTGCTGCAACATAGAGGATTCATCTTCATCTTATTTCGCATGTTACAATCGAGACGTGTTGCAACTGAGAGGATTCTTCTTTATCTTCTCCCATATGTTACAGCAGAGAGGATTCATCTTCATCTTCTTCCACGTGTTACAGCAGAGAGGATTCATCTTCATCATCTTCATCATCTTCTCCCATGTGTTACAGTCTAGAGGATTCATCTTCATCTTCTCTCACGTTTTACAACCGAGAGGATTCATCATCATCTTATCCCACGTGTTACAACCGAAAGAATTCATCATCATCTTCTTCCACGTGTTACAGTCGACAGGATTTATCTTCTTCTTCATCTTCAATGTGTTGCAGTCGAGAAGATCATCATCTTCATCTTCATCTTCAATGTGTTGCAGCCGAAAGGATCATCATCTTCTCCATCTTCTCTGTGTTGCAGCTGAGAAGATCATCATCTTCATGTTCAATGTGTTGCAGACGAGAAGATCATCATCTGCATCTCCAACGTGTTGCAGCTGTCATCATCTGCATCTCCAACGTGTTGCAGCTGTCATCATCTGCATCTCCGATGTGCCGCAGCCGCCATCATCTGCATCTCTGAAATGCTACAGCCATCATCATCTACATCTCTAATGTGTCATAACCGTCATCATTTGCATCTTCGATGTGCGGTCATCATCTGCATCTCCGACATGCTGCAGCCATCATCATCTGAATCTTCGATGTGCTGCAACCGTCATCATTCGCATCTCTGATGTGCCTTAGCCATCATCATCTGCATCTTCGACATGCTGGCATCATCTACATCTTTGACATGCAATCTTCATCTGCTTCTTCAACGTGTTGCATTTGCATCGACATGCCGTAACCGATAGGATCTCCATCTCTTCATTACGCTGCAGCCAAGAGGATCATCATCAACATATTCTTCTTTAACGTGTTGCAATCAAAGCAGTTGGGCGCCATGATAGAGTTGCATCGCATGTACAAACCCAAGAAGCTGAAGCCAAAGGAGCAGGACGAAGCAATTGGGTGCCATGATAGAGTTGCAGCGTCTATCATGTACAAACTCAAGAAACTAAAATCAAAGAAGCAGGACGAAGCAGTTGGACGCCATGATAGAGTTGCATCGTCTATCATGTACAAACCCAAGAAGTCAAAGGAGCAGTGGGTGCCATGATAGAGTTGCAACATCTATCATGTACAAACCCAAGAAGCTGAAGCCGAAGCAGTGGGTATCATGATAGAGTTACATCGTCTATCGTGTACACACCCAAGAAGCTGAAGCCGAAGAAGCGGTGGACACCATGATAGAGTTGCATCGTTTATCATGTACAAACCCAAGAAGCTGAAGCCGAAGAAATAGTGAGCGTCATGATAGACTTGCATCATCTATCATATACAAACACAAGAACCGAAAGTCGAAGAAGCAGTGGGTACCATGGTAGAGTTAAATAGTCTATCATGTACATGAAGGGATAAAAGCCCTATGGTAGCGAAAGAATTTAAAGAACCGTTACTCAAATTAATTTGGGAATCTTAAAATATCAGTACATTTGTAACGTCCTAAAGAAAAGAAAAAAAAATGTAACGTCCTAAAGAAAAGAAAAAAAAAAAAAAAAAAAAAAGGAAATATATATATATATATAATAATAATAATAATAATAATAATAATAATAATAATTAATTTTTTTTTCTTTTCTTTTTCTTTCTTTTCCTTTTTCTTTTTCTTTTCTTTTTCTTTTTTCTTTTCCCATTCTTCTTCCCCCGTACGCAGCCCCCCCCCCCACCTTTTTCTCTTCTCCTTCTTTCCCTTGCCCTAGCCGCCGCCAACCACCTCTTCCTCTTCCTTTTCCGTTCAAACTCGCCGCCAAGCCCACGCCGCACTGTCTCCCCGCTCGCGCCGTCGCGCGCATCAGTCAACAACCGACGAGCCGGCCTTGCTCGCGAAGTCTCACCGCGCGTCCCTTCCTCGCGCCGTCCGTCCGCTTCGCGAAGCCTTGCGCCGCTGCATCCGACGCCGTCCGTGTCTCCGTCGTCCCTCCGTCCGCAGCCGCAGCCAAACCCAGCCGAACTCGTCCGTTCGCGAAGCCTCACGAAGCTGCCGTCCAGCCCAGCCGCACGCCGACGCCAGATCTGCACGTCCCGCCGTTCCCCAGCCGCACGCCGACGCCAGATCTGCACGTCTCGCCGCACCCCTTTCTCGGATCTGTACTCCACGCGCCGCCGTGACTCCACGCGCCGCCGTGACTCCACGCGCCGCCGTGACTCCCCGCGCCGCCGTCTCTCTCCGCCCAGCCGCATCTCCACCTTCCAGCCACGTCACCCATTTTCCAGCCGCGGATTTGAAACCGACCGTCGACCGACCCATACGTAAGGTTCCGCGAACTGGCGACCGTGTGCCGTGGAGTGTCGCTGCAATTGTTTTACAGTAAATCGTCGAAGTGGTGCCTTAGGTAACAAATTTACGTTATGGATTAATTGTTAACCGTTGTTCGGGTGTTGTTTGATTAAGGTGGTGCTTGGATATCCAAGTTTCGAAGCAAGCTTCATTGGAAGTTTGGTTTCATTCGAGTTGGATCTTGGTGCGATTAAGGAGCTTACCTAACGCCAAGGTAAGGGACTTTCTACTGGACTCAATAAATGTCATTTGAATGTGTTGGCTGTATGTTTCGTGCTGTTATACTGCGGAGAAATTACGATTATGAGGTGTATGTTTGAATGTGGATTTGTGGTTGATAGTATGTTATGACTGGTTGAATATATATATATGTGCAAATGTAAGGGTGTGGAAATGTCTGGATATCGTAGATGTGATTATATAATGTGTGACTTGAATGAGTAGATTGTTGTGTAAATTGAATGCCTGGTAGACGACTATGAGGATGTATTGTGAACGGAAGAGAAATCATGGTCGTGCTATTTTAGATTGAAGTGGATGTCATGGTTGGTTTTGCTGTCGACTGAGGTGTTAACGTGTTTGTGACAGTCCTCGGGCTAAATTGGAATAAAAATGGTTGTTTGAGGTCAAGGGGAAAGTTCACGTGATGAGGACGTTTGATTGAGTTGTAATTGACTGTTAAGAAGTATAGAATGGACTGAGGGGATAAATTATTAGTTTTCCTAGTGGATAGTTACCCTGCGGGTGTCCTTCGGGATCACCCCCTATATGTGCATCCTTCGGGAGCACTAGACTGATATGTGCATCCTTCGGGAGCACTAGACTGTGACTGTGCAGGGTACACCATAGGATACTAATAATTTATTTTTTCCCGAACGGGACCAGTAGAGGGTCCCTTACTGAGTATATTAATACTCACCCTTTTTATGTTTAACTTTTCAGGCAAAGGTAAGATGAGGGGCAGACCGACGAGGGACAAGAAGGACTCGTGAATTTTGCCATAGGGGACTGTCTTTAAACTGCTTCCGCTGACGGTTTGAAAAAAATATTTTGATTTAACTAAGTCTAAAATAGTTAAATTTTTTGTCAACAGCACATTGTAAATTTTGTATTTTGGAAATAGGGCCCGATTAAATTTTCCTTCGTTTTCTTACGGTTTAAATTGAAAATTTTTATGTCTTTTGTCGACAAACGGTTTTGGGTCAAATTGACGACTTAGACGGTCAGTCCGAAAAGTCTGGGTCGTCACAACATTGAAAAATTTTAGAATCAAAATTCTAAATCAACACTAAGCATGCTTTAAATTAAAGAAAAAAGAGAACTTACTTTCGATGACATTTCTGAATCTACAAATCACCGAATTAGGGACACCACCGATCGGAGACCTTCCTATCCTCTGGGATGAGATTGGTTTGTGGGAACCAATTGGGATTGAAAAATGTTTAGAGATATTTGAGAGAAAACCTTTTCTTTTTGCAGAGAGAAAAAGCATTTGCTTTTTTCTTAATGAATTTCGTTAAAGAAAATTGTTCTCTTCTAGATATTTATAACTCTATTTCCTTCTTGGAATAGGAGAGAATCATGATATTCTATTATCAAATCTACTAATTAATTAATAATTAATCAATTAATTAATAATTAATTAAATCATATTTAATTAATATTCTATTCAAATTTTATTTGAATAAATATCTCTCCAATATCTTATAGATTTATATTAATATAATTAATTAAATCATATTTAATTAATATTTCATTCTAATCTTATTTGAATGAATATCTTTGCAATATTATTTTATAAATTTAATTAAATCAAATTTAATTAAATAAAACTAAATTATTAATTAATTCTACAATTAATTAACAGCTAAGTTAAATATCTTATATTTAACTTAAATTAAATTTGAATCATATTCAAATATAAGTTTCTCTCATAATCAATAATTTTAATATGAATCCAATTCGAATTAAATTAATATTTGAACTCATTCTCTCATAAATTAATTTTGAATCATATCCAAAATTAAATTTATATAATAAAGTTTCACAAACTTTATATTATAATGTATCACTATACATTAAACTAATTCCCAAAGTAAATTTGAACATTTCAAATTACAACCAATATAAATAAATCTCATGCCCTTTACGAGCTAGGAAGGGGACCTAATGGACCTACAGATCAGAAGCTACAACGATATGAGATTAATTGGCTAAACTCATTAACCACATTACTCAATATTCGTTAACTGTGTGTACACTCCACTAAAGACTCACAATTGAACTCTTCTCACTGTAGATATATTTCAATGTTCACGGATATAGATCAATAACAGTAAGTTAGTCCTTCACGAGTGTTCGTAACACCAGCTGGATCAATTTACCGTTTTACCCCTAGGTTACCTCTAATCCTTAAATACCAGTGCTCCTCCAATGAACAACTTGTTTATGATCCTACCAATAAACAGAAACCCCTCTCGTACCATAAAGAGGGTAGAGCCCTTTATTCAAGACCTGGAGACACCATTTAAGGAAACACTCATCTACTTACCTTAAAGTAGGGAAGGAGTGAATTCCATCTTGTGTAATTATGTTCCTAGCTCCCCACTCGGTCTTGTCCCCAAAATGATAAGCTTATTGAGTCGGCGATCTGGCCACTCTCACCCGTACAAATCAAAATACAATCTCTCGCGAACAGGAGTTCATAACACACTCAGGATTAAGACTAAATTACCTAGGTCATCCTAGTGAAATAGAAACCTAACTAGTTAACGGAGTTACATCTAGTGGTTACTATTTCGCGATCCGGTCTCATGCAAACTCATTGCATAGGATACCCTCACTCGCATGTCAACTACACGAACGCGTTGGATCATTGCGTTTGTATCGAATACAAAGTAAGCCGTATCAATAGTGTTACCAGGATAAGGTACCCAGCCTTATCCCTATACTATAGACTCTTTAAGCTGATCTTGAACAATGATCCCTGTATGTCTCTACACATTAAACAACTTAGGATGTTATAATAACAATTTATTAATAACGGTCAATGAATTACATTTCTACGAGTTTTAGGACATAAATCCTAACAGTATAAATCCAAGAAGTAGAAGCCGAAGAAGCACTCTATCATGTACAAACCTAAGAAGCAGAAGCCAACAAAGAAGTATACCGTGGAGGAGTCCACACCAAGATGTTGCATAGGGCCTTAAAAAAAAATAGCTAAAAAAAAAAGAGAAAGTGAGAAGAAAAAAGAGTTAAGAAAAAAATATTTGAAAATACAAAGAAAATATAACGAAAATTTAAATAAATAAAAAAAGAAAAAAAAAGGAAAAACGGAAGAAAATAGAAAATAGAAAAATTAAAAAGAAAATAAAAGAAAAGTACTTTTTCAAATTAAAAAAAAAAAATTTATTAATTTTTTTTCTCTTTTCTTTTTCTTCAGTCGCCGCCCCACCCCTTTTCTTTCTCTCTTTCTTCTGCCTTTTCTTTCATACTTTCCCTTCCTCTTCCTCTCCGTTCCTGCCTTTCTCTTTCTCTTTCCCTCTATCTCTCCGGCGATCCATATATATATATATATATATATACACGCACACGTAAATAAACAAATAAAGTTAGCTTTTCACAGTTCCAAAATCACAAAAAAAAATGAAGAAGATTCGGAAAGCTCCATATCATCGACGGAGGAAGATCCATATCAAGGTTGATTGCTATTTTTGGACGGATTCGTCAAGACCGGCGTCAATAAAGATGGACCTAAGCCGATTTCGCTCAAATTAATCGACACTCAACCATTTTCTCAGCCGATTCTGATTAGTTGAAGAAGCTAAAAAGAATTTCTCCTGGAAGGAAAAAAAAAAGACAATGAGCACTTAAAAAGAAAAAGTAGGACAACCAGTTTGAAGAAGATAGATTATTAAACCAGTTTGAAGAAGATAGATGATTAAAATAATAAGAAGAGATATTGGAGTTGAAATGTATATGAAATTCTCAAGTTTTCTTTCATACTTGTACTTAAAAAAAAATCAAATCACAACCTCTTGAGCCAATTTTTCTCAACAAAATTTTCAAATTTTCTCAACAAAATTTTCAAATTTCCTTTAACAATTTTAGTTGTTGCTAAATTAAAGTTGGACTTCTGCAAAATTAAAGGCTATAATTGGTAAGATTTTTTTAACTAAGATGGGTAGTTTTAAATTACCAAAAAAAAAAAAAGAAATTCAAATTACGGCTTTATTTCAATCTTTACCTATTGAAATATAACTAATTTTGGAGTTGTAAAGTTAAATTTTGGCACGTTTCAAATTATATGTTAAAATCAAATTTGGGAATTCAAACAAAAATCATATTCCAAATTTAATCTAAGTTTTGGGTAGCAAACAAATTTTGACTTAATTTTGCCGCAAAGTCAAAACTTTGACTTTATTTAAGTGTTGCATCAGGTCAAATTATGGGCAAACTACAAGCTTCTCCAAGTCAAATTTGAAGGCAAGAGAAATCTCGGAGAGGTCAAATTTCTACTCCAAATCAAAGTGGAAGTAAAGTGGAAGTAAAGAAAATAATGAAGTCAAAATTATACTTCAAATTTGCATGAAGAATTGAATATATTCTAGCTTTGAAAAAAATTAGTATTTGTGATGCTACTCAAAATTAAATTTGCAATTAAAGTGGAGCATAAATTTTACTTCAGTTCTAATTAAAGTCCACTCTCCAATAAGAGTGTACTTGGGTGAAATTTGTCAAGCCATCAAAATTTCAAACAAAAAAAATTTGGGCTACATTCTCGTCAAAGTAGAGAATCAAACACTCAAATTATTTTTTGAGATTGACCCACCTATACATGTGCACGAATCTCGAAAAAGAGGCATTTGTTGAACAAAAAATTTTGACCAATTAAATTATGTCACGTTATCACATCAAATATTGTGATAATTGTATTTTTATTGGATTTTGATAATTAAGTTTATTCAACCCAACTCAATTCAGGTCCAATAATCAAATGGGCTCAAGCTCAAGTCTAAGAAGCAGATGAGCCCAAGCCCAAGCCCAACAAGCACATGGGCCCAAGCCCACCTAAAGCACATTAAGTTTCCAAATAAATAGAGACATTTGTCATTTGGGGGATCTTTGGTTGAAGGAATAATTGAAGCTCTGAAGTACTGAAGCTCTGAAGAATTGAAGCTCTGAAGAATTGAAGATTCAAACTTCTATAAAGCTCTCAAGACGTGCAAGTTCTTATCAACTTCGAGATCATCATCTTCTAAAAGATTGAAGACTTAGAAGATTAAACTTTCCTTGAATTCCAGAAGACTGAAACTCAAATAAACTTGCAACTACAACATCCTAAATATCGAAGATCAAGAAATTTTAAGTTTTTAACTTGTATTCTAGAGAAAGCATCAAAGGAGTAAATTCACAATATTCATCAATGTATCAAAGTTCAATTCCACAAAATACATTTCTCACGAAATCTCGTGGAACAGCCACTATTATATTAGGTTGTATTTTAAATTTTTTTATTTAAATTTAAAACATTACAAAAATAAATAGTTTATTATTTAAAGAAATAAAATTGAATGATTAAATAAAAATGATATATTTTAATTAATACAAAACACAAATGACTATATGGTCTTGAATAAAGTGACAATTCCTATAATTAATTAAAAATGAAAAAGGATCAAATGTAAAAAAAAAATAGAAGAAAAGAAAAACAAACAAACATTGTAGTTCTTTAATTTTAATGAAATTTGTTTAATATAACTATTATTTTAATTACGTTTCAAATTTTAGTTTCTTCCATATATGACTTTATTGTATATGTTGTAAAAACGAGGCACAACCGGAACACGAGATACTGAAAAAATATAATATTAAAATAATATAATATATAAAATAAAATAAAGAAATTAAGGAAATTAAATATTTAGAAATTATTAAAGAAATCCATTATTTTCCATTTCTTTGTAAAATCCACCAATATTGGTGTCTTTACAAATCACCAAACCCTCTATTTATAGGAAAGGTGGCAAGTAAATGGTAGATTACTTGGCCACTAAGAGTGAGTATTTGATAGACACATGACATGTATGTTGGATGATTAAAGGGTTGACATGTGACTATGGCCACTAAGCACACTTATTGGCATCTATATTATATTAATATCTATAATACTCTCCATTAGATGTTCATTACATATATGAAATATGTCTCGTTAAAACCTTACTAGGAAAAAACCCAATGAAAAAAAAATCATAGTGCAGGAAAAAGAGTACATATTTCATATATATTTACAAAAATAAAATTTACTCCCCTAATGGACACATCATATGAGATCTCTAAGTTGACGCATTCCAATGTTGTGGAACGATTTTTCAAATGTTGCAGTAGGTAGTGATTTTGTAAATAAATCTGCCAGATTAATTATCCTTTGAACAAATTTGTTGTACTGTGATGTAGCCATTTTCTTCAAGATCATGAGTATAGAAAAGTTTCGGTGAAATAGTTCTATCACCTTTAATATAACCTCCTTTCATTTAAGCTATACATGTTGTGTTGTCTTCATATAATGTTGTTGGAAGGAGTTTACTTGAAGAAAAACCACATTATTCTCAAATGTGTTGAGTCATCTGAAGGGATAAAAGCCATATGGCAGCGGAAGAATTTAAAAAACCGTTTCTCAAATTAATTTGGAAATCTTAAAATACCAGTACATTGGTAAAATTTTATAATCAAAATTCTAAATAAAAACTAATCATGCTTTTAAATTAAAGGATACAAAGAACTTACATTCGATAACTTCTTTGAATCTACAAATCACCGAATTGGGGACACCACCCATCAGAGACCTTTCTATCCTATGGGATGAGAAAAAAAAGTTTAGAGAAATTCTTTTCTTTTTCAGAGAAACAAAGCCTTGGCTTTTTTCTTCTTAATGAATTTCGTTAAAGAAAACTGTTTTCTTCGAGATATTTATAACTCTCTTTCCTTCTTAGAATGGGAAAAGGAGTAGGAGAGAATCATGAGATTCTATTATCGAATCTACTGATTAATTACCAATTAATCAATTAGTTAATACTTAATTAAATCATATTTAATTAATATTTCATTCAAATCATATTTGAATAAATACTTCTTCAATATCTTATAGATTTATATTAATATAATTAATTAAATCATATTTGATTAATATTTCATTCAAATCTTATTTAAATGAAGATCTTTCCAATATCTTATATATTTATATTAATATAATTAATTAAATCATATTTAATTAATATTTCATTCAAATCTTATTTGAATAAATATCTCTGCAATATCTTATAAATTTAATTAAATCAAATTTAATTAAATGAACTAAATTATTAATTAATTTCCAATTAATTAATAGTTAAATTAAATATCTTATATTTAACTTAAATTAAATTTGAATCATATTTAAATATAAGTTTCTCTCATAACCAATAATTTTGATATGAATCCAATTCACATTAAATTAATATTTGAACTTATTCAAATATTTTATCTCCCATAAATTAATTTTGAATCATATCCAAAATTAAATTTATATCATAAAGTTTCACAAACTTTATATTATAATGTATCACTATACATTAAACTAATTTCCTAAGTAAATTTGAAAATTTCAATTTACAACCAATATAAATAAATCTCATTACCTTTTACAAGCTAGGAAGGGGACCTAATGGACCTACAGATCATAAGCTACAACGATATGAAATTAATTGGCTAAACTCATTAACCACATTAATCAATATTCGTTAACTGTGTGTACACTCCACTAAAGACTCACAGCTGAACTCTTCTCACTGTAGATATATTTCTATGTCTACGAATATAGACCAATAACAGTAAGTTAGTCTTTCACGAGTGTTCGTAACATCATCTGGGTTAATTTACCGTTTTACCCATGGGTTACCTCTAATTTTTAAATACTAGTGCTCCTCCAATGAACAACCTATTTATGGTCCAACCAATAAACAGAAAGCTCTCTCGTGCCATAGAGAGGGTAGGGCCCTTTGTTCAAGACCTTGAGACACCATTTAAATGAACACTCATCTACTTACCCAATGTAGGGAATGAGTGAATTCCATCTTGTGTAATTATGTTCACAGCTCTCCGCTCGGTCTTGTCCCCAAAATGATAAGCTTATTGAGTCGACGATCTGGCCACTCTCATCCGTACAAGTCAAAGGACAATCCCTCGCGAACAGGAGTTCATAACACACTCAGGATTAAGACTAAGTTACCTAGGTCATCCTAGTGAAATAGAAACCTAACTAGTTAACGAAGTTACAACTAGTGGTTACTATTTTGCAGTCTGGTCTTATGCAAACTCATTGCATAGGATACCCTCACTCGCATGTCAACTACACGAACCCATTGGATCATTGCGTTTGTATCAAATACAAAGTGAGTCGTATCAATAGTGTTACCAGGATAAGGTACCCAACCTTATCCCTATACTATAGACCCCTTAAGCTGATCTTGAACATTGGTCCATATATGTCTCTACATACTGTTCAAGACTCATTAAAGAGCTTAGGATGTTAGTTTATTGGATTTGGGTTATTGAGATAAAACTAATAATTTAATCAATAACAATTATTATAATAATAACACTTTAATAATGGTCAATGAATTATATTTACAATGTACGAGTTTTAGGACATAAATTCCAACATCATCGATCTTAACTATATACATTCTTGGCTAATCACATGAATTGTAAGAATTTCGACATGATTTGAGAAGGTGGCTGTTATGGTTTGCTTTACTGATGGCCAAGATATAGCAGTTCCTCCACATGTGAATAGATAACCTGTTTAAGATCTAGCTTTGTGTAGATAGGATAAATATTCAAAATCTGCAAAATCAATTAGGTTAAAATTTTATTTATTTGAATAAAATAATCCCTTATCAATTGTTCCTCGGAGATAACAAAGTATATGTTTAATTCCATTCCAGTACCTTTTTGTTGGAGAGAAACTGTATCTAGCTAATAAATTTACTGAAAATGCAATATCTGGTGTTGTATTATTAACAAGATACATAAGTGCACCAATTGCACTAATATATGGTACTTCTGGACCAATGAGTTCTTCATTGTCATCTCGAGGTCGAAATATATCTTTCTTCACATCTAGTGAACGAACTTGCATTAGGATGTTCAATGGATGTTCAATGGATGTGCTTTATCCATATAAAATCTTTTTCTATATAAGTTGATTGATGAACAAATATCACATCTACTAGATGTTCAATTTATAACCCAAGGCAATTTTTTTCCAAGATCTTTCGTCTCAAATTCTTTGTTAAGATACTCTATTGCCTTTGAAAGCTCTTCAGAATTTCTAATTATATTTAAATCGTCAACATATACAATTATAATAGCAAATCCTGACTGTGTTTTCTTTATAAAAACGCATGGACATATTTATATTATTTTCATATCCTTCTTTTAACAAATATTCACTCAGGCGATTGTACCACATTCGTGTTAAATGTTTCAATTCATATAATGATCTCTGTGACTTTATTGAATATAGTTTCCGGGAACTTGATTTATATGTTTCAAGTATTTTAAATCATTCTGGAACTTTCATATAAATATCATTATCAAGAGAGCCATATAAATAACCCAAATCCATTAAATAACCCAAATCCATTAAACTAACATCCTAAGTTGTTTGATGAGTCTTGAACAATATATAGAGACATACATTGATCAAAGTTCAAGATCAGCTTAAAGGGTCTATAGTATAAGAATAAGGCTACGTACGTTATCCTAGTAACAATATGGATATGACTCACTTTGTATTTGATACAAACGCAATGATCCAACGTGTTCGTGTAGGTGACATAAGAGTGAGGGTACCCTGTGCAATGAGTTTGCATAAGACCATACCACGAAATAGTAACCACTAGATATAACTCCGTTAATTAGTTAGATTTCTACTTCATTAGAATGACCTAGGTAACTTAGTCTTAATCCTGAGTGTATTATGAACTCCTGTTCGCGAGAGATTGTTATTTGATTTGTACGGGTGAGAGTGGCCAGATCACTGACTTAATATGCTGATCATTTTGGAGACAAGACTGAGTGGGGAGCTAGAAACATAATTACACAAGATGGAATTCACTCATTCTCTACTTTAGAGTAAATAGATGAGTGTTCCCTTAAATGATATCTCTAGGATTTGAACAAATGGCCCTACCCTCTCTATGGGGTTTATGCTTATTGGTTGGACCATAAGCAGGTTATTCATTAGAGGTGCACTGGAATTTAAGGACTAAAGGTAACCCACTGGTAAAACGATAATTTGACTAACTTACTGTTATTGGTCTATATCCGTGGACACATAAATATATCTACGGTGAGAAGAGTTCAACAGTGAGTCTTTAGTGGAGTGTACACACACTTAACGAATATTAATTAATGTGGTTAATGAGTTTAGCCAATTAATCTCATATCGTTATAGCTTCTGATCTGAAGGTCTATTAGGTTCTCTTCCTAGCTCGTAAAGGATAATGAAATTTATTTATATTGGCTTTAATTTGAAATGTTCAAATTTACTTTGAGTATAATGTATGGTGATACATTATAATATACAGTTTATATTTTAACTAAACTTTATTATATAAATTTAATTTTGGATATGATTCAAAACTAATATTAATTTCATGTGAATTTGATTCATATTAAAATTATTGGTTAGGAGAGAAATTTATATTTGAATATGATTCAAATATTAAGTTAACTATAAGATATTTAATTTAACTATGAGATATTGGAGAGATATTCATTAAATATGATTTAAACGAAATATTAGTTAAATATGATTTAAATGAAATATTAATTAAATATGATTTAATTAATTAATTAGTTGATTTGAAATTTCTATTAATTTAATATTTTTTAAATTTATAGATTCTCATGATTCTCTCCTACTCCATGAAGGAAAGATAGTTATAAATACGTAAAAGAAAACGATTTTTTTTCTTGAACTAATGATTTTGCTTTTATGCAAAATAAGTTCTCTCTAAACCTTTTCTCATTTCAATTGGTTCCCACAAACCAATCTCATCCAGAGGATAGAAAGATCTCCGATGGGTGGTGTCTCTAATTCGGTGGATTGTAGATTTAGAGACGTCAACAAGAGTAAGTTCTCTGTATCTTTTAATTTTAAAACCATGCTTAGTTTTTTATTTAGAATTTTGATTCTAAATATTACCAATGTACTGATATTTTGGAATTTCCGTATTAAATTGAGAAATGGTTATGTAAAATCTTCCGCTGCCAAGGGTTTTTATCCCTTCTAGGAAACCTCTCTTCACTTGCACTTGCTCGACAAGAAGGAAAACTCGCAAGATAATTATTACATTTTGCGATTTAATAATGCATAAATAGGACTACACCTTTTAACGCATACTCTTATCTAGTCGCCATATAGGCACTTCAATAGAGCTCTTAACGCCTTATCAATGGTAATCTTGTCTGCGCATACACACTTAAAAGAAAACCACAAGCACTCATATCCATACCTCCCAACAAAATGGAAGAACAGAATGCAAACATCGTCACATTCTAGACTTTGTTCGTTCTACACTCCTCTCTGCTTCCTATTCAGAAAAATTTTGGGGAGAGGCTGCCCTCTCCTATGTTTATGTCATCAACTACCTTCCTTCTCAGGTCATTCACAATGTTTTCCCCTTTGAACGACTATATGGTACTCCCCTCTCTTACTCTAATCTCAAAGTTTTTGGTCATGCATGTTTTGTGTTATTACATCCTCATGAATATACCAAACTTGAACCTCGTGCTCATCTATGTTATTTCTTGGGCTACGATACTGAGCATAAAGGATTTTGTTGTTGGGTCTCATCTCTCAACGATTACGTATATCTCGCCTTGTAACTTTTTAGGAACATCGTATGTTTTCTAGTCTTTCTTCTTTCCATGCATCTCTATCTAGTCCTCACCCATTCTTCATCGATCCGTCTACTAACTTATTTTCCACTTCTGACTCACCACCCAACACTACACCTTGTCCTCTACCTATATCTGAGCTCACTTAATCTAGTCCTATCTCTGCGCTCTTGGATCTTCCATCTGCCCCTTGTGAGGTGCATGAATCTGCACCTGTTCGACAATCCACCCGGGTAAGAGAAACTCCTTCTTATCTTGAAGACTGTCATTGTTTTTCTACTATCATGTCTTTGATTGAACCTTCCTTGTATAAGGAAGCTAGTACTAACCACTTGTGGCAGCAAGCAATGGATGAAGAGCTTCAAGCCTTAGAAAAGACTCGTACTTGGGACTATGTTGATTTACCTCGTGAAAAGAAACCTATCGCCTGCAAGTGGATTTTAAAATCAAAACGCACTGTGATGGATTTATTGAACGATACAAAGCACGACTTGTGGCCAAAGGTTATTCTCAGAAATATGACATTGATTATGAAGAAACATAAAGTAGCTCGATTGATGTATCTGTTCGCACTCTTTTAGCCATCGCAGCTGCAAAACAATGGCCCCTCCTTCAAATGGATGTTAAAAATGTGTTCGATGTCTATATAAAACCACCACCTGGTACTACTCCTCTACCTCATAAAGTGTCTTCTTCACGTGCTCTCTACGGTCTCAAACAGGCTCATCGAGCTTGGTTTGCGACGTTCAGTTCCATTATTACCCAACTTGGGTTCACCTCCAGCTCTCACGATTCAGCTTTATTTACTCGCCAGACATTTAGTGGTATTGTTCTCCTTCTTTTATATGTTGATGACATGATTATTACATGTGATCACCCTTAAGCCATATCTGATTTGCAATGTTACCTAGGTAAGCACTTTGAGATTAAGGATTTAGGCACCCTCAACTATTATCTGAAGCAAAATATGCCTCTGACCTCCCAGTCGATCGATTTGGTATTACTGACTCTGCCACATCTTCAACACCTCTGGATCCAAATGTGCAACTCACTCCTTTTGATGGTGTTCCTTTGGACGATCCCACTTTGTATAGACAACTACGTTGGCAGCCTGATTTACTTAACTGTGACCCACCCAGATATTGCATATGCAGTTCACACTATTAGTCAATTCATTACTGCTCTTCGTACTATTCACTTCAATATTTTCCTTCGTATTCTTCGCTACACTAAAGGCACTTTGCGTCATGGTCTACACATTACAAGAAAAATGGCTTACGAGGATAGTTATTTTCTGTCATAAATAAAACTCGTGACAATTTTTTACAGCCATTGAATCACTTGTAAAGGAATGACTATCTACGACAATTTGAAAAAACTGTCACAATAAGTGTTTTCATGACAGAAAATAAATGTCACATATGCAGTATTATTAACAAATAATAAATGTCATTATTTTATATTTTGTGATAATAAATAACTGTCACCAGCTCATACATATTAGAGAGAGTATCTATCATTTTTTGCATATTGATGATAGTTATAAAATGTCACGAATTCGTATAATTTGACATTTTTTTTCCTATGAAGAATATGTCAATCATGACACAATTTAAAAAAAAATCAAATGTCATTGTTTCAATATTGACGATAGTTACAAAATGTCAAATCACGAATTCGAATAATTTGACATTTTTTTCTTGTTAAGAATATGCCAATCATGACAGTTTTTAAAAAATCAAATGTCATTGTTTCAATATTGACTACAGTTACAAAATGTCAAATCACAAATTTGAATAATTTGACATTTTTTACTGTCAAGAATACCTTTACCTTGACAATTCAGCAAAAAATCAAATGTCATATTCCTTTATTACTACACTTTTTAACAACAAAATACATTAATGATAGTTCCTGTTTTTCTTGTCGTCCTACCATTACATTAACCAGTTCAATCACAAAGAACTTCTAATACAACACATCCATATGGAAACAAAGAGTCAACACTTTAATATATATACGTTATTATACACTTTGTAATATTTGTACAATAAGATTGACTAATAAGCATTTTTGGTAAAGGGTTTACATAAAAAAAAAAAAAGAATAAATAGAGACACATTTTCCTACCAACAAGCCTATAATAAGTACATTAGAACCAAAATTTTGCTACCCAACCATACAAAAAGTCTTATATCGATCAATTGCTCTAATATGAATTCACTGCTCCAATGGATTCTTTCAAAACCTAGTAAGAAAACAAAACCTCATTTTAGAGTATGTCTAACAAAATTTCCAAAGCAAATCAATTCACAAGTAAACAAAAACAAAAAGTTTGTAGACCATAACTCTCATAAAGCCCTCAATTCACATGAGTGCCAAATTTGTGCGTCAACAAGATGGTAATATTTACAAAACTAAAACAATAGTGTTTTTGTTTTGGCGGACAATTGACAACAATGAAAGAAGGCCAATAAGTAATGATAAATGGGAATTTAGAGTGGGAAGATGAAATTTATATTTATGAATTATGAGTTTTGAGATATGTAAGTGTTGAATTTGAAGTCTTTTTTAATTTTTTCTTATACACATGCAAAGGGAGATGAGATTTTTCATGTAAGTCATTATTTTGGGCCAACAAAACTCATAAACAGATATCAGCGAACAGAGTCCGATTGGATTGGATTTTCATTTTGAGGGGCACAACTTTGTTTCCTAATTTTGTATACATATAATATTCCAACTTTGGAAGTTCAGAGAACAAATTGGATAGAGAACTTTAAAAACTTTAACCTCCTTAATAAGACTTTTAACCAAAGAGATATTCCCCCCATCTCCTCCCGTTTAAGAATGAATGAATATAAGCCTACTGCCCCAGAAAGCTGAATTCTCACACAAAAACCAATACCAAAACTAGAAGAGGTTGAATTCAAGGCACATAATGAACCAATTTTACTCTTGACATGACACCATGCCACAAAATCAAACTCATAAATTCAGCTATAACTACAGCGACCTCCAACCTAAGAGATAAACTCAAGACTCAACAATATGAAAACCAAAAGAAATGAAACATTTTTTTTTCTTTACCTCAATCATCTCTGGTCCTGCACAAGACGGCGAGAGACAACAAGAAGTGCTATCTTGATAGCCAAAACATCCCTATCTGCCAGAAACATAGTATATTCATGATAGCGGATACATGGCTAGCTAATACCAAGCAAAGAGTTTCGTAGACATAAACATCTACATATTCTAGGTAATTTCCTAATACAGAGTTGCACATTCGCCAAGTGAGGTTCTATTCCAGTCTGTCTTAAAGCAAAAGATTGTAACAACATAAGTTAATCACTTTTATTGAGTTATCCTAATGCAGGTACCCCATCAATTAAATTAGGAACCTCTCGAATCAAATTCTAATAATAATAAAGAAAAAAAGACTAATTATTCCATTAAATTGGAGATTTTATATATGAAGAGAGAGCTAATAAAATCAAATTCTAGGCCATTAACAAGAAATAAGATTTGACAACTTTAAACTTATAAATATAAAATATGCTTTAACAAAATGTACTTTGAGGTTCTTCCAACTCTATTAAAAAAACAGATAAGTCCAACTCTTTAACAAATTTATAGTGCATATTATGTATCTCAACTGCAGGATTACAATCCAAAAAATACTACAAGAGTGACAGCTACTTTAAACATTTTTTGTGATAGAATTCCTTCTATATAATAAACAAAAGCCACCGATTAATGTCCATCAGTAACAAAAAAAAAAAGGGGCAATGTGCAATTGAATCCTTCAGTCATACAACAATGCTAACAAGAAAATTTGCCAAAAATAATTACTAAACATCATTAACCAAAGTACCAACACAACAGTACTAACCGGCACAACAATGACTGTGTAAACAACTACAAAATCTCCCCTTTCTTGTGAGAATAGAAAGTCTCCAACTATCTAACTACTCAAAAATTTTAAATCAAAACCACTTAACAGTTTTGTTACTGTTTGGATGTTTGGAACACCAACAAAGAAACTTTAGTGCTCAAGGAACTAATGAAATCTATCTTTAACTGTAAACTACTCTTCGTGGTTCAAGTAAAGTAATAAATCATTAAATATACATGAATTTACAACACACAAAAACAATGTTCATAACTCTGAACATATAAAATTCCCCTATGTGAGTTTTCATGCAAAAGTTCTCTCGGTTGTTAATGAACAGTCGTATCTCTTGAAAAATTAAAATTTTTATATAATTATAAGGTACTGGACAGTGGACACTATACTTCATTGATTGGCAAAAAAATTAGAAAGAGAAACAATGAAGTACCATAAACCAATTAACTACTGAAAGCTGAACCATCTTTATATTCATAGGTTAGAGCCTAGAGGTATGTTCACTCTTTTGAATTCAGGGACCTTTCAATTTTTTTTCTTTTATGATATTTTCAACTTTTGAGCATATTAACTCATATATCGTCATTTCAATTGTCATTACGATTCAGTTAATAACCTTATTTCATAGTACTCTATGTTTCGTCAGAAAAGGGTATGATAGCTACTTTTTTCTATATAACAGGATTATTAGTTATTCGTTGAATTTATTTGAGGCATTTACCATTCAGTGATTTATATGAATCATTACTATTTCTTTCATGGGCTTTCTCCATTATTCATCTATTCACGTATTTTAAAAAATATAAAAACCATTTAAGTGTAAGCACAATAACTGCGCCAACTACTATTTTTACCGAAGGTTTTGCTACTTCAAGTTTTTTAAATGATATGCATCAATTCCCACTATTAGTTCCCGCTCTCCAATCTCATTGGTTATTGATGCACGTAAGTATGATGGTATTAGGTTATGCAGCTCTTTTATGTAGATCATTATTTTCAGTAGCTCTTATAGTGACTACCTTTCAAAAAGCTATAAGAATTTTTGGTAAAAACAATAATTTATTAAAGCGTTATTTTCCTTTAATGAGATCCAATACATCAAGGGAACTATTTTATTCAACAATTAGATCATTGGAGTTATTGTATTATTAGCTAGGGTTTATCTTTTTAAGCATAGGTATTCTTTCAAGGACAATATGGGCTAATGAGACATGGGGATCGTATTGGAATTGGGACCCAAAGGAAACTTGGGCATTTATTTCTTGGACGATATTCGCAATTTATTTACATACGCGAACAAATAAAAATTTTGAAGGTGTAAATTCCGCAATTGTGGCCTCTATGGGTTTTCTTATAATTTGGATATGCTATTTTGGGGTCAATCTATAGGGATAGGGTTACATAGTTATGGTTCATTTACATTAACATCTAATTGAATTCATTCAAGAAAGGGCCTGACGAACACAAACATGAGAGGGTATAGATAAGAAAACTGTGTAAGACATCGAGAACCCTTTGAATCACTACATTACTTGAATCAAATGGTTCTCACAAAAGCCAAATGTATGAGGAAGTCCAATTCATTTTTTTATTTAACTTAAGAAAAAAGACTTCTTTTTTTTTTTTAATTGTGTAATGAACGATTAAAAAAAATTATTATGATATTGCTGTTTCATTTTTTATGAAGACTATCTAGCAAAATAATTAGATAAAATAGCTTTGACCTTGTCAACTGATAGTGCGAAAACAAAATCTGGGCAATCTATCTTTAAATATCGACGTAATTTCATAGAGTCATTCGGTCTGAATGCTACATAAAGAACATAAGCAAGATGAAGGAACGGGAAGACCTAGGATGTAGAAGATCATAACATGAGTGATTCGGTAGATTGGATTCCTATATATCCACTCATGTGGTACTTCATTGTACCATATATATAAGATCAATATGTATAGATATCATCATCTACATCCAGAAAGCCGTATGCTTTGGAAGAAGCTTGTACAGTTTGGGAAGGGGTTTTGATTGATCAAAAAGAAGAATTTACTTCAACCGATATGCCCTTAGGCACGACCATACATAACATAGAAATCACACTTGGGAAGGGGGACAATTAGCTAGAGCAGCAGGTGCTGTAGCGAAACTGATTGCAAAAGAGGGGAAATCGGCCACATTAAAATTATCTTCTGGGGAGGTTCGTTTGATATCCAAAAATTGCTCAGCAACAGTCGGACAAGTGGGGAATGCTGGGGTAAACCAAAAAAGTTTGGGTAGAGCCGGATCTAAATGTTGGCTAACTAAGCGTCCTGTAGTAAGAGGAGTAGTTATGAACCCTGTAGACCATCCCCATGGGGGTGGTGAAGGGAGGGCCCCAATTGGTAGAAAAAAACCTGCAACCCCTTGGGGTTATCCTGCACTTGGAAGAAGAAGTAGAAAATGGAATAAATATAGTGATAATTTGATTCTTCGTCGCCGTAGTAAATAAGACAGACAATCGAATTTGTTTCTTCGTCTTTACAAAAAAAAAAAAAAAGGAGGTAAATTCACTGTGGCGCGATCATTAAAAAAAAAATCCTTTTGTGGGAAAATAATAAATAAGCTTAACATAAAGGAAGAAAAAGAAATAATAGTAACTTGGTCTCGAGCATCTACCATTATACCCACAATGATTGGGCATACTATTGTTGTTCGTAATGGAAAGGACCATTTGCCTGTTTATATAACGGATCACATGGTAGGTCATAAATTGGGAGAATTTGCACTCACTCTCAATTTTCGGGGGCATGTGAAAAATGATAATAGATCTCGTCGTTAATAATTAATATTATGAAAAAAAAAAGTGAATAGTGAATATAGATACCTATCGGTCATTACTAAGAGGTAAACCTTATGATAAAGAAGAGAAAAAACATGATAAAGAAGAAAAAAAGCTAAAGGAGAGGAAAAAAATCGATATGAAGCATACGCTTTATGTCAACATATATGTATGTCCCCTCACAAAGCGCGAAGAGTAATTGATTAGATTCGTGGACGTTCCTACCAAGAAACAATGATGATACTCGAACTCATGCCTTATCGAGCATGTTATCCAATTTTAAAATTGGTTTATTCGACAGCAGCAAATGCTAGTCACAATATGGGTTTTAACGAAAGAGATTTAGTCATTAGTAAAGCAGAAGTGAATCAAGGTGTTATTGTGAAAAAATTAAAACCTCGAGCTCAAGGGTGAAGTTATCTCATAAAATGACCCACTTGTTCTATAACTATTGTATTGAAAAATACATCTGTGAATGAAGAAGAAGAAGAGTTTAAAAGATACCAATACACCATAAACCAACCTAGTGGATTGATAACTAAAGAAAAGTACACAGATATGAGGTGTTATGACATGTATAATAATGGGGGATTATGGAACAAAAAATAAATCCACTCAGTTTTTGACTTGGTGCAACCCAAAGGCATCATTCTCTGTGGTTTGCACACACCAAAAAAGATTATGAAGGTTTACAAGAAGATAAAAAAAAATACGAGATTGTATCTAGAATTATGTAAAAAAAACATGAAAATTTCGTTTAGTGTTGATGGAATTGCACGTATCGAGATTCAAAAAAGAATTGATCTTATTCAAGTGATAATCTTTATGAGATTCCCAAAGTTAGTAATAGAAGATGGTTCTTGAAAAATCGAAGAATTACAAATTAATGTACAAAAAGAATTCAATTCTGGCAACCGAAAACTCAACATTGCTATTACAAGAATAGGAAACCCTTATGGACACCCTAATATTCTTGCAGAATTTATAGCCAGACAATTAAAGAATAGAGTTTCATTTCGCAAAGCAATGAAAAAAGCTATTGAATTAACTGAACATGCGGGTACAAAGGGAATTCAAGTACAAATTGTCGGACATATAGACGGAACAGAAATTGCACGTGTCAAATGGATCAGAGAAGGACGGGTTCCTCTACAATCCATTCGAGCTAAAATTGATTATGGTTGCTATCCAGTTCGAACTATTTGTGGGGTATTAGGCATAAAAATTTGGATATTTGTAGAAGAGCAATAATAAGCCCTTACTCAACTTGTGTTTACGTTTTATTCAACCAAGAAATGACAAATCAGTCTTTTTCGTTTAAATAAAAAATGAGCAATTCAATAAGGTTAAATAAAAATGAAATTAATCATTTGAGATAATTGCTATGCTTAGTGTGCAACTCGTTTTTTTTTTATTTTTTAGGTGTTCGGATTAAAACCAAAAAATAAAAAAGGACCAGCCCATACATAATCTAAACTAATAATTATAAAACTAATAACCAACTCATCGCTTAGCATTATCTGGATCTAAAAAACCAACCAGTCAAGATATGTTATATTTTTCATATCATTGTAGCAACTGAAATCTTTTTTGCATAAAAAAAAACAATCCGATTATGAGTTGTGAAGCAAGAAAAGTATGCGGATAAATGGAAGGGTGAAAGAAAGAGAAAAAAAGAATATAAATGATATGATTCCAATATGGAATATGCAAGGTCTATGGGTCATTGATGAATTCATAATTAGATGAATCTGTTCATAGAACAAAAAAGTCAAGAGCCCCGAGACAATAAAGACTGAGAAGATTGACTCAAATACAAATTTGATTACACCATTGTAGAATAAAGACCTAACCATTAATCGAGAGGCGATGGGAACGAGGAAACCCGTGAATACATAATATTCTATTGAAAACGAATTCTAATAATTTATTGGGTAGGATGGCGGAAGGTACCCAAGACCAATCCATTTATAATGAGAGGTCGGTTCATGGGCTAACTAACCCGAGAACCAAAACACATATAAAAAGAGTAAATATACATATCAATATAACCTAAGCTTACAAAGTGTGCATAAACAAAATCCAAAAACTTGTCAATATGTATAACTAAATACAACTTTACCCATACAACAATCCAATTTTCAGTGCTTTTTTTACTCTATAAACACCTCATATAAATGATGTTATACACTTCTCTAGAACTTATAACTAGTTCAATATGAGTTCTTCAGAAGATAACCAAATTTGGTAGGGAGGTAGAAACTACTTACCTAGATTGAAGCTCACAATTTTCAATCTAAAAATCTACTTTCTTGAACAAATAACGACAACGTCCTTGAGGTCTAAACAACAAACACAATGTTAACAATATATAATTCAAATAACCTAATCAACATATATTAAGAGAATGTTTACCAGCGATAATATTATCCAAAATCAACTAAAACCAATAATTCTCCTTAGTTCATTAGCTCAAGCTAGTAACAAACTACAAACAACAAGTTAAAATCATGTTAGAAACTGAATTAACATACTTTATTTGAGTTCAAAATAGCATGATTTCAAACTTACCTAAACTTTAATCCAACATATTTAAATTTAAATAAACCAAGTTGAAGACCAACAAAAAAATCTAAAAGTTGAAGACCAACGAAGATCATTATGGCAGAGAGACTGCCTCCCTTGGTTGAAACACTACAAAAGCCGCAGCTGAAAGACAAAATGGAATTCATTAATCAATCAGAACCATTCTATTTTTAGAATAATCAAATGTGAATCTAGGTAAAAGGCCTGTTCTCTGCGGTGGTACTTCGCCAAAGTCTCCAAACAATGATTCAATAGTTGTAAAGAAAAGAAACATTGGAGTATCAATTGTATATCAGATACTAATTGAGAGCATCATAGAAAGAACTCAATTACCTCCAAAGATAAGTTAAAAACTTTAATCCTGGCAGTGGAAACATTATGTCATTAATACCCTTCTCCATAAGAAAATTTAAAGAAATCTCAGGAATTGGCATGAAGAGTAATATCTATTAATCATACTCATGGACAAGGAAGATACTTAAAAAACAAACCCCATAAAAAGAGGCAACAGTTCACGGACATACTTGTCTGATTCTCTTGTAGTAACAATGAAATGGCTCACACACATGTCGACAAGTAAAATTCAGAAATTCTCAGTACCCACTATTGTCTTACCTACTTAACAAAAAAGCTTGGTACAGTCAAACTTGCTAAAAAAATATCAGCATCTTCCTATGTTATTTTGTCTCTAAGCATTGTCAACTTCTTTCAAAATTCCAGATTTTTTTTTAACCAACAACGCAAATGCAAAAGAACTGGAAAAACAATAAGTGTTGAGCAACAATACCAACCTAATAAAGTAGAAACCACCTTAGGCAACATAATATATTGAGCCAATAATCCATTACCCATTCCAAAAATTGACATTAAATGATCAAAATCAATTAAATCTCATTGGCTTGGCTCAAGAGTTAACAATCAATTATATTCGGTTAAGGTTACAAAAAAATTAGAAAATAGATAAAGGATCAGTAAAAGTCAAAAGAAAATATATAAATATATAAATAGAAGTAGAATAGAACAAAATTCAGCAGCTTCTTTACCTTGCATCCTTGAAGAAAATACGAATAGGTGTTTTTATTTTATCCCAAGATGGGTAAGGATCATCTTTCTCAGACATGATGGAGAAGGCCATTCACTGAACTGTTTATAAAATAATCAAGTTGCTATATTCTTAAATAGCCCAAATGATGATGAAAAATAGTTCAAGATCGCAGAACCTGCAGAATGAACACAAATGTGGAAAAAAATGGTTGGGCTAGAGATATTTTCCCAACTGAGGAAACGAGCCAGCTATGTTAAATTTAGATTCAAGTTACCCCCATAATTTGGAATATTTTGCATTTACAACATGATGTTCATCAATCATTACATATGTTCCAGCATTATATTTTATTTAGAGCACGAAAAGTAGAAGCATTGAATCCAAACCTGGAACCCATGCCATAAAATCAACACGATGTTCCACATGGCGATGCATACCTAAAAACATAAATTTATAACCAAAATATCACAAAACATTAGATTCATGCGAGCAGACAACTCTAGTAAACTAACAACTACGTTGACCATAAAATTTTCTTTTTAAAAGAATCGTCATGATGCAGTAAAAAGAATGGGAATAAAAATTGTGCCAAGTTCCAAACACAAAATTAAACCAATAAGGAGAGAGTGATAGATACTGATGGTCATGGAAACGAAGATGAAAATGAAAAACTGAACTAACCCAGAAGACAGATCCTTTAGATTTGCATGGCGATTGAAAATTTCATTCTTGAGGTCCTTCAACGATTTATATTTAGAATCCCCACACAAAACGTCAAAAAATCTTAATTGTCTTCATACTAAACTAAAAGGACGTAGCCCCTTGATTCAAGTACTGTCATAATTATTCAAAAACTAGTTTAAAAGTTAACAAGATAACCATGTCTACGATACAATTAAATAAAATGAACGTTTATGAAGCCTCTCATAACAAAATTTCTATCTATGATCATTTCACACTCGTTCACCTTTGATCTCCAAACTCATTGTCCTAGAGACGAAACAAAACCAAGAAGTTACCTTTGTGAGGTAGGGTGAAATCGAGTTGGGTTGGGAGAAATTCTCAATCCAACCTATATTTTTGGGTTATTTGGGTTGACAATACATATTCAACCGGTAAAATATGGGTTGGGTTGTTAGGTTGTATAGTTTTTTTTTTCGTTTTTAGTTTCTAATAGTTATAAAAGTTCAAAATCATTATATTTAAATTTCAAACATACATCATTCAAAATTTCATGCAATAAATTCAAAGTTTATATACCTCATTTTTTTATTAAATAATATATATATTTATATATATATTATATTAATTCGGGTTGGGTTGGGTTGAACCGAATTTTTCAACCCTCCAACCCTCCAACCCTCCAACCCGAGACCCAACCCAACCCAAAAAAAAAAAAAAAATTAACCCAACTCAACCCATATTTTAACCTAACCCAACCCATATAATATGGGTTAGATAGTCCGGGTTATTTGGGTTCAACCCATATCCTCACACCCCTACACGAAGGTACCGAACGAATTGCTTGTGAGAAATGTCGTGTTTAGTGAGAAACCCAACTAGGTCGACTCCTTTCTCACCATCTGACACGTTTTTTGCCTTAGATGGTGGGTGCCAATGGTGAATCCATAAATTTTATTATAGGAAGCTTTATAGTTTAGTAATATATATACATACATACATACATACATAACTATTATTTATTTTCTTCAAAGAAGATGATGACCCATCGATTTTAAAAAAAAATATTTCTCAATTTAGATTTCAAATTAAATCTACAATAACATAACATTGTAACGAGAATAAATCAGGAAGTTATTGACATATAACAAAAATATAACTTAAACAACCCAACAAGAATTAATAAAATAGGTATAAAACAAATGAACTAATACAAAAAAAAAATCAAATATGAAAATCAAATACATAAAAATAAAATAACAAACTTGATAAGAGAAGAAAATAAATTACAAAACTTACCTCATAAATTAGGAGATAAATTGAAGAAGAAGCCAAGAAGAAGTTGAAGAAGAAGAAGAAGTTTGAAGAAGAAATTTTAGAAACTAAAACAAAAAATAAGAATGATTTTAAATATTAAAATGAATGCATATAAATAAAATCACAAACTTACAAAGAAATATAAAAATACAAATAAATAAATAAAAACTTACCTCATAAACTTAGAAGATGTTGAAGAACAAGCAAAAAAATGTTGAAGTTTATAAAAATAAAAAATAATAAAATGAATGAAGTTGAATAGCTTTTATTTAGGTGGGGAAGAGTGTATAATTATTATTTCTTGGTGGAAATCGAGAAAATCAAAAAGTTGTAATTTGGAGGAAAAAAAGTAAAAATAAATTACATTAGTGGAATTTGAACTTGGATTGGATTAGAGGCTAACAAGTAGAGTAACCACTAAGCTAACTACAAATATTAAAAAGTAAATAACTTTTTCTATATATATTAAGAATTGAATAATTTTTTATATATATTATATAAAGACGATAAAGTTGAGGGGGGCTCGAGCCCTCCTTGGACCTATACTAAATTCGTTGGCGGGTGGTGCTTTCTTGGTTTTGCATGTTGTGAGATGTAGAGCAACTTATCTTCAAATTTACAGGCAGAGTTTATGGTAATCCTCTAGGGGTCACGTCGGCAGGTGCGTGGTCACGGCGGTGGAGGGAGTTGGAGTCGCCAACGTACGGCGGTGGGAGCTAAGACGTAGTTGAGATAACACGAGGGATTACAGTGGTGTTTGGCATTTGGCATTTGTCGTACGACGGCGTTTGGCGTTTGGCGTTTGGAGACTTGCGAGAGAAATTGGGTTTGGAGATTACGTGAGGTTAAGAGTTTAGGTTAATATTTTGAGAGTTTTATTAAAATTTATTTTAATAAATTTTGATAAATTTATTTTAATAATTTATTAATGTTTTTACTTTTATGACAACAAATAACTGTCACGAAAGAATGAAATCCGAAAAACTGCATTTTTTCCAGTAAAAAACGCAAATTTTGGCATTTATGACAGTTTTTTTCCCTTCTCTCAATTTGGGTTGTAGTCGACTGTCATGGTATGTCATTTTTCTTGTAGTGATTACTTTTTGACAACAAAAACCCATAAACATATATGTGCTACTTTTTTACTTTAATCATAATGCTATATTAATTAATCTAACTTAAATATAAATTTGTATCTATATATAACCGTATTTGAGCTATAACTTTGAAGTACTCTAAACTAATATCAATAAAAACTCATAAGAATAACAAAAACTAAACCAATTCTCTCAAATTACCATACTTGCCAAACATCCCCTAAGAAAATTTTACAATCAAATCAATTCACAAGTAAACAAGAACAGAAAGTTTGTAGACCATAACTCTCATAACGCCCTTGGACATGAGGAATGGTCGACGGTGGGTGAGGAGTGTCGGTGATAGGCCATGGTGGAAGATTACTAGTGACAGACGACACGACGTTTGGAGACAAGACGTGGTGGAAGATTAAGGGTGGAGACGGTGTTTGGAATCGCGAAGGGTGAGGGTGTAGGGTTTAAGAATTAGGGAAAATTGTAATTTATTAATTTTTATTTCAATAAAATTTATTTTAATAAATTAGTTACGATATTAATAGATGCAAATTTTGACAATTTGTGACAGTATTTTCTTCCCTCCTTTCAATTTGGGATATATACAACTGTCATAATAGGTACTGTTTCTTGTAGTGACAATTCTCCTCACAGTCCTCTATGGTTCTTTCTGGATTCTCTGATGCTGATTGGACAAGTGATCCTATTGATAGAACGTCCACCATTGGTTAATGCTTCTATTTAGGTGATGCTCTTATCTTCTGGAGCAGTAAGAAACAATTTGTTGTTTCCAGTTCCCGCACATAGTTTGAATATCATGCTCTAGCTGATGTCACTTCATAATTACTATGTCTTCGTTGGCTTCTTACTGATATGGGACCCTTACAAAGGTCACTCACTATTCTTCATTGTGATAATCTTAGTGCTATTTAGATGACACATAATGATGTATTTCATGAACGAACAAAGCATTGAGAATGATTGCCATTTTGTTTGCCATCATCTTCAGAGCATCACTCTCTGTCTCTAATCCATCTCCACCATTGACCAACCAGCAGGTATTTTCACCAAAGCTCCCAATTCTTCTCGTTTCACTCAGTTACTTCACAAACTTAAGGTCTACCACCTTGAGTTTGAGAGAGGGTATTGCCGTAATTAGAGTATTATTGGGATATTATTCTGGATATTATTCTTGTAATTAACTTTCATATTCCTTCCTTAAGTGTCTATTATTTTGTGTATAATTATCTTGTATCATTTGCAAATATATCAATAAGATATACATTTATCATCAGTCCGTATGTGATCCACTACTGCGTCAGTAGTGAGAAACTCTCTAATGGTATTGTGGTTACGACATATCAGTCATCTCTTGCCGTTGTAATAACGATTCTGAACTTTTGTGATAACTGTAGTATTATCGCAATGGATCAATATGGCTACAAGTATCGGTCTTTCTCATGTGGAATCTCTTATAGCAAGCTTCGAAGCCAACTTACTTCTTCACTTGTAGTATTTAGTGCTATCATCTCTAACTCCATAGTAGATTGGGCTAAAATAGTCTGTTTCTTGGATTTCTAAACAATGGCCCCTCCTGCTATATTAAAAATATAGCCACTTGTAGCTGATAACGTGTATAAATATCCGTTATTATAGCCTCTTTTATTAGAATAATGAGGTCAAAACGCAGAAGAAGAGGATCAAAACGCGTAACTTCTCTTGTAAATTCACAAGTATTTAGAAATACATCTTACATAAGTATTATGCATGTTTTACGTGATTTTCATGTCTTAACGCATGATGATTAGATAGGAAGAAACTAGTGAATCACAAGGAACATCTTGCGCAAAGGCTACGCAATGGGAACTTGTTTGATGACTAACACCTCTAGACGAGGAACCACATCATCACGTGAAGAAGATTCACGACAAGGATGGTTGTTGAAGGTTATGTAATGTGACAAGGTTGGTAGCAGGGCTGAAATGATTAGAATAATAATAATTTCCCGGCGAAAGCTATCTATAAAAAGTCTCCTTCTTCATCAGAAATAGGGGGCCTGCATGGGTCAGAGAGAGGCTTGTATGAGCCAAAAGGAAGGGTCTAATGGGGCCAAGGTCTAGAGAGAGAATGACATAAAGGAATAGACTTTCTGCTGGCTGTAAAGAGTTTCTTCTTCTTCTCCGGTCATACTGTAAGTGAGAGCTTAGAGTCTGAGTGGTGAAGGTTCCATTTTTCTAATCCCTTTGACTTCTAATATCCTCCATCTTCTTTGTCTTCTATTTTCGTATTTCTTTGTAATATATGTTGTTCATATTGTACAATGGCTGAAGGTCTGCATTCTTTAATGTATATTACATGTTTATACCTTTTCAATCCCTCATTTCTTGGATTTCACTTGTCAATATGTTATTAGTAGTTAGGTTTGTGATAAGTTCTTGATAAAAAGTTTAACTTATAATTCTTATTGTGTTAGTTGAGCTAATCTAATCACTTGACCAGCGTAAGACTCCAATTACCCGAGAGGGTAGGTAGCAAGGGCATGACTAACATGCGTCTTAGAAGCACTCCATAAATTACAATGCGAGCAAGTTTTACCTCAAACCTCATCTTCAAAAGCTTTCTAAAATAATCTTATGACTCTATTTTAGAGAGAACCTTGTTGCCCTTTAAATTTGGGGGTGAGAGAGGTTTGAGCTAACACGTTCAAAAGTTTAGAAGAACAAAATCTCATTTTGACTAACCTTTATGGTTGGGTTTGCAATTAGTTACAATTCAGGGCGGTGAATACTTCCATTCAAAAAAATTATTGACAAAACTCCATTGTCTAGCTATCAAGAACACCATTTATACCTCGCTCAGGATTGAATTCACTTCACCAGCTTTTACATGTAGACCTGAGATTCACTTCCACCAGTGTCTTGCGATTGATCATACGGTGCTACACATCACCCAGTCATCACAATCAACAAATAAGAAGTATTGGTTCAACAACTTACTTTCAATACATAGCATCATGTTGATATCAATCTCATATGACAAGCATCAAACATAAAATTACGATAGAGTACTTTGTAATAAATCACTTCTTTTATTCATAAAAATGACAACACATGTATCTCTTTTGCATTTAAAATATTGTTCATAAACATTCATTTATTTATAAAAATCACTCACGAAAATACTTAGCCTCAACTTTTTACCCTTTTTGCTTCTAGCTTTCTCTTCTCGCCTAGTGATTCTTTCAAATAGCTTTTCAATACCCGATACTTTCTTTTAACAATTTATCAGAATGTTTTGCATCTTATGCCCCCTTTCTTCCGATCTCTTTGGTCCTATTTATAGTGACCTTTCACATTTGTGGGTCATTTTCATGCTTTACACGTGTCAAGCCACAATTCATCAAGCAATGCAACCAAAATAATTTTGACATGTGGCCAGCTGTCACTTGTGATTAGACATTTTCCTTGAAATGCTAACCTTATCTTCTTGGAATGCTCAACTCTTTATCGCCTAACTCTCTTCTTTGGAAACAACAAAACATTTACTTTCCCTTAGGTAATCGTCTAGTCACCTCATACGAACGTCCATCCTTTCAATCAGAGTGTTTACTTCATCGGAGTAACACTTAGGCGTAGGTACTTCTCCCCCCCCCCCCTGTTACTACATAGAGCCCCTAGTTCGTTGCATCAAAGGCATGCTTATTCCTTTCCAGCTAATCCTATCGCCTCGCCTTGCTTCAACGCAACAATAGACTCAAGCATGTCTCCTCTTGTCACGTTTCCTCGATTGCATCCTTCATCGCAAAATTCCTATTATTTATACTTAGCCAAAATGACTATTCTTATCAGGACTCCTCTTCAACAGGACTCCTTTTTTTTTGGATCAGGGCCTCACACTATATGAAAGGGTGTAACGAGATCAACTACTTGAAGTAGCAGTGCAAACAAGATTTAAGAGGTGTTGAGAACATACGATGGTTGTCCATTGCTTAGAAGCGTTAGGCACTGAGAATTAAAAGTGGCATGTTTTTTCAAATTGTGGGTGGACTCTACAAGCGTGAAAATAGCTGCAAAAAAAAAAAAAAAGGAACGTGCTTAGTCAGCAATGAGCGTTTGAAGACCTATAAATACCTACAACATTCTTAGTGGGCAATGACCTATAACGTGCTTAGTGGATAGTGACAAATTTTCAAGTACACACAAACATTCAAGTAGAAACTTTGCCAAATTCCCAACGTATCATCACACTTCATTCATCTATTAGTCTAGAGGTTAGTCATCAAACTTAGGAAAGTAAGAAATTATGATCCATGACTTGAGTTTTACCATTTTTTGTCTATTATATTCTATTCAATTCATGATTGTATAAGAGAATTTGATATTGTAACCGGGTCTTACTATCAATATGATCACTTTGACTTCCATTAGATCTTCTTCTATTGTTTTCATCACTTACCTTAGTAGCTAAACTTATCAGTGGGTTAGGAATTTAGACTTAATTATGTAGAATAAGCATGGATATCTATGAAGGAACACAAGACATGCGTAGCAGAATTAAGGATCAAATTTTACTCAAAATGCAAATAAACTATTTTAGAGATAACATGCATCAATTATCCTAAATAAACGAAATTATGGTTTATTGAAAACGTACCTTTGAAGCTTTTTCAATCCTCGTAATCTCCTCACGAACACGAACCCAGAACCACCACTAGAGCTCATCGACTATTATCCAGACTTAGAACTAGGTTGTGGGATCTGTAAGGTGAAGGAAATTAAAAGAGAGATGGAATTTGGAGGTGGAGTTCAAGGGTTAAGATAAAGAGAAAAAAATAAAAAATTGGTAATATTTTGTAAATTATAAAAATTTCCAAAATTCTTTCAACAGTTGAAAAAGATCCTATTTATAATCTAATTACATGAAAAAATGCATGTAATTAGTTTATAAAATCACAACACCTAACAATCTACTAACTATTAGTAGAACTTAGTGGGTTAGGTGTCTATATATTATGTAGCCACTTATCCCACTAAGTGTTAGTGGAATTATTTAACAAAATGTTGGATTTTTCCACTAACTTTTGTTCAAAGGCAATATGGTCATTTGACCATTCAAGTCAAAAGTCAATATTTTGACTTTTTACCATTTTATCCATTTTGACTATTTACAACTTCTTGAGCATTAATCTGCATTCATTATTCTGAAATTCAAATTACATTTGAATATAAAGTCGGTCAAAGTTTGACTTTTCAAAGTAAAAAGTCAACATTTTGACTTTTTACAACTTTGACCATTTCAATCAATTTTGAGCTTTCGAATATGAATCTGTATTCATATTTTTAATATTTAAATCACATTTAAACATAAAGTTATATCTGAAACTTATAACCAACAATTATATCACATATATTTGTCAATTTCTCTCTCAATTCGAATTATATCAATACATTGTTCTAAGTTAGATCCATATGAGCTAGCAAGAGAACCTAATTTACCTATAGATCATGGGCTCCAACGATCCGAGATTATCTGGCTAAACCCTTTTAGACCAAGCTAATCAACATTCGTTAATTAACAGATCATTCCACTAAAATCCCGTAGTTGCAGTCCTCTCACTATAGATATACTTGTATCCATCTTATATAACCATGATCAGTAAGTTAATCCTTCATAGGTTGTTCGTAACCTCGACTGGGTCAAGATACCATTTTTACCCTTGAGACTACACTTGCTCCTTAAGTCCCACTGATCTACTATTGAACAATTGATTTTAGGTCCAACCTATAAATCGAATCCCTCTTGGGCCAATGAGAGGGTGGGACCCCTTGTTCAAGACTTGGATTCAGTCCTTAAGGGAACAACCTATCTATTAACCCTAAAACAGGTAGGAATGAATTCCATCTTGTACCTTATATCCGTAGGCATCCACCTGGTCTTACCCGTGAAAAGGGAGACTTATTGGGTCAGTGCTGTTGAGCTTCCCTCACCTATACAAATAATTTCGTTTGAATAGAAGTTCATAGTTAGCTCAGGATTAATAGTAAATTACCTTGGTCATCAATAATTAAAATAGAAAATTTTTATATAGTCAATGATGTCATAACTTAAAAATGACTATTTCATGGTTCCAGACGTATCTAAACACTTTACAAGGAGGCCCCAACTTCCATGTCTCTACATGAATGATTTCAAATTCACATTGTTTATACTAACTACAAAGCAAGTCGCATCTATTGTGTTCCCAGAATAAGGTGCCGAACCTTATTCATACACTATAGACCATTTGGGTTATATACTCAAACTTGATTCAAGTTTATGTCTTTACATAAAGTTCAAGTCTACACTAGATAGCCTCGGGACCTTAGTTATTGGATTTAAGATTATAGTATTCTATTTTCACTAATAAGTCCTCAATAACTACTTTATTGAATAGAATATAATTTTAACTACAAACTATGAGTTTTAAGACATAAATTCCAACAATCTATCCTTTTGTTTAACCTGTGTAACAATAAATTGCTTGAGTGCATCGAAAGAGCAAGTCAAGTAAATGTATTTAACTGCTTGAAAGAGTAAGTGATTAGGATCAAGTTTAACAAGGATAGAAGATAACTTGGAAATAAGCTTAAGTTTGTCACATATCATTACATCATTTATACCTAGAAATAGAGTATTTGTGTCATTTAGGCGTCGAAAGGTAGTCTTAATTAGTTATTGGTTGCATGATTAATATTTGTGCTTGTCTAAAGGATTAGAAAACAACATTTTAGCCCTATCTAATTGAATATTCTTCTGCAACCAACTTCTAGGTAGCTTTAAGGCTAATTATTTCACTTTCATACATATACACCCATTGCATATCATCAAGACAGTAGTTAGTTTAACTTAGAATGCATATTTGAACTTCACTCAATTATTTGTACTTTACATTGCAAAGGCCAAGATTTTAACTTATAGTTTAAGCAACAATTTTCCTACCCACTAGGAATCTATTTAAGTTTACACTTTGACTTGAGTAAGAAAACTTGAACGCATCACCATCCATTTCACTTCATCACATACTCAGAATTTCATCACACAGCACATAATCAACCCTACATCATAATAACAAGTTTTTGGAGTTGTTGCGAGAGAAATTTTGTATTGTTTTGTAAGTGAGTTTGCTTTGTTCTTTTGTAGGGTTTAATTGACGGCATATTGAAACTTAGCGAATAGTTTTTCAAACAATATATGAGTGAAGGCTTAATGCCAGAACTTGTATTTGACCCATAGATTGAAAGCACATTTCGACTAAGAAAGAGAAGAAATCGTGATCAAAGATTGAAGAATTTAATAGAACAATTTGAGGGAATGAGGGATTAGAACAACAAATTAAAGCTAAATGCTTCAATTAGGGAAATGAGTTATAGTATAGAATACTAATAGAGAGGAAAAAATTCCTAAGGATCCTATCTTAATTGCTCATGATATTAACAGGCTAATTAGAGACTATGGTTCTCCAAGTCTTTATGATATTGCTCGGGGCATCACTAGACCAACTTTCACAGGAGTTAGAATCGAAATGATCAAATTAATAATGTCACAAATGGTTCAAACAACTAATCAAATTGGAGGATTTTAAGGAGAAGATCCACGAGCACTTAAATAGTTTTATGGAAATTTGTAGCATATTCTCTTTTCCAAACATTATACAAGATGAGATAAGGTTGATATTGTTCTGTTTCACTTTAAAGGATCATGTCAGGAAATAGACGCGTCGCCTGGATAAAGGAGACGTGATACCTTGAGATCAGACGGTGGAGAAATTTATGAAAATATATTTTCCAAAAAGTGAGAATGCAAAAAAAAAAAAAAAAAAAAAAAAAAAATATTTTCAAAAAAAGAAAAAAAAAAAAAAAAAAAAAAAAGAGATATAACATATTTTGAACAAAAGATAGAGAGCACTAAGTGATGCGTGGATCTGATTTCAAAGTTTGGTGCAAAATTCCCTACACAATGGTCTTCAAGAATGTGCGCATATGGAAATATTCTATAATGGACTCAATAAAAACACTCAACAAGCAGCTGATGTGGCAGTAGCTGAAACATGAGGTCTAATGAATAAGTCCAACACAGAGGCAAAGGATATCCTAGATAGAGTCTCAAGAAGTACAGAGGAATAACAAGACAATGACTACAAATCCAAATTAGGCATAAAGAGAAATGAAGCAAGGAGAATTGACAATGAGGCATTTATTACCCTTCAACAATCATTGGCACTAATTTAAAATGCTAAGGGAAATAGCCAAGTAAAAGTTTTCAACTAATTAGAAGAGTATGTTGTTCAGGATGTGGTTGGTGTTTATTCGAACTTAGCTAGTAGTGTTGTGTATGTCTATATCTCATTTTATGTGGTGAGTCATTATCATTGCCTGCGATATGCTCCCTATGTCTCTATTCTTCGCACAACTACTAAATCCTCGTTGGATACAAGTTTTCCTATTGCTTACCCAACTGTAAGCATAATATAGGTTTCTTGGGTAATCCAGGGTCAAACACAAGGAATTGATATCAAATCTTAGTTCTAAGGCTCACTCTTCATCGATGCCGTATAAAATAACTATCTATACAGTATCAAGTAAAGGTACGGGTAAGCCAATTCTACTATCTGCACTAGAGAATTTGTAAAAGGGGATAAAATTGGTGGTGAGATGGAAATGTGAACTAACTTGCATTAAGAAAGAGTGAAGGAAGGGCTCTGTGTTATTAAGCGATTAAGCCATGTGGTAGCCTTGATTCGATAGTGCTTAATTAACTAGATTATGGTTACAACTAGCACCTCTCAATGCCTTAAAAGCCACAGTTGCTCGCCTCTCGGAATGAAAATGATAAAGCTTGGTTAAACGAGATGTATCTGAAAGTGCTTACTTATAAGACTAATAGCACTTCTCTTTTAAGGGTGATAATCTCTCCATGCCAAATACCCACACTTGTTCTCTTTTCGAGACACAAGTGATGGAAGTTATCTCACCAAGGTGGAGTTTGTCTTCAAACTTCTCCTTATGCGTGTTGGCCATTTCCTTGCTACTTGCTCTCTTGAGTAGTTGGCGATAAACACTGGCCAAATGATGACTATAACTCAACTAACTCGATAAGCTTTATAAGCTAAACTTCTAATTAAGAACTTATCACAAACTTAAACTATATATAACACATTAACAGATGAACAGTAAAGGAATGTTGGATTGAAAAGGTATAAACATGTAATGTATTAAAGAATATAGGGCATAGGCCACTATACAATATGAACATATACATTATAAAGAAGTATAAAATGGAAAGTATAGAAAAGGAACATTACAAGTTAGGGGAGAAGGGGAAAGGATGAAATCTTCTCTATTCTAACTCTAAGCTTTCACTTATAGACTGACCAGAGAAGAAAAAGAATCACTTTTACAAACTACAAAAAGGCTACTCCTTTCAGCCACTCTTTAGGGTTTGGCCGATTCATACAGATATATGACTCCTCTCGAAGCTAACCTTTTACTTGGTAGGGAAGGAGTCCTTTCATCTGCAACTTACGATAGGAAACTTCTATTCTTCTGATCATGTCAACGCTTATTGCAGCCTTGTCAGTCACATCAACTTCAACTACCGTTCTTGTCTTCTAGTGAATCTTTCTCATATGATGACGTAGTTCCTCGTCTAGGAATTGTACTCATCAGACGGGTTCTTCTAACGTAATAATTTTGCACGTGCTCCTTTGAAATTCACTATTCTTCTTTTCTTATTAATCTTGCGTTAAAACAATGAAAATAGGGTAAAACAAGCATGGAGACTTATGTAAGGTAAATTTTCCTAATAATTATGAATTTGCAATAGAAGCTACACGTTTTGGTCCCATTATTCTACCTAAAAGGCTATAATAACTTGTATTTCTACAAGTTATCAGTGGTGAGCCACATAATTATGACATGTGTCCTCAAAATCCTAAGATATGAGATTAGCCTAGGGTGTGCAAGCAACAAGCTTGTGATTCACCTGGTAGGCCTATTTACGTGCACGTCATATGATGATTCCAATTGGTGCATCGAGTTGGACTTCGCATCAACCATTGATGAATATAGGTTTGGTGTGGCTTTCTAGTGGTCATTATCTTGGTTTTGTTATTGTTCGGGTCCTAAATATTTGTGAGCTAAGTCGATCTTGTGTTTTTTACGTTGTGAGCATGCATAAGCTAGGTCTGGCCCTTTGTTAGTACCCTTTTTAAACATGTTAAGCTTGGACGTGGCTACAAGTTGAAAGGTTTGAATGATTTTTTTTATTTTTTTATAATGTTTTATTGAATAGTTGATTATGAATAATGATAAAACTGATGTGATTGCTCTTATTTCTGAAAATGATTTTTTAATATTTTAAATTATGCTTGGAGAAACTAAAATGAGATTTCTAACAATTATTTTTTAAAGACTTGTGACTAATTATTTATTAAAAGTTTTTCAATGAATATGTATTTCAACTATGTATTTGTTTATTTAAAAATTTTCACTCATTAGGCTTCTCATTGTTGGCATATATGTTCTAAAACTCGTCGTTTGTAAATTTAAAACCATATTCTATTCAATAAAGTAGTTATCAAGGACTTATTAATGAAAATGCATACAATAATCTTGAATCCAATAAACTAAGGTCTGGAGGCTCTTTTGTATGACTTAAACTTTATGTATAGACATAAACATGGATCAAGTTTGAGTATACAACCTAAACGGTTTATAATATATGCAAAAGTTTGGACACCTTATTCTGGGGCATTATCGATGCGACCCGCTTTGTAGTTAGTACAAATGATGTGATCATGAATTGTTCATGTGGAGACATGAAAGTGGGGGCATCCTATGTAAAGTGTTTACATTATACTGGAACCATCAAATAGTCACTCTTTTGTTATAACATGATCATTTATTGAGTTTAAGATAAACTATTTTTTTTATTATGACCTAGGTAACTTAATCTTAATCTTAAGTTATTTATGAACTTCTGTTCACACGAGATTATCTTTAGATCTGCATAGGTGAGGGTAGCTCATTAGCTCTAGTATAATAAGCCTTCCATTTTAAGGGTAAGATCGAGTTGATAGCTAGGGACATGGGGTGCGAGACAAAATTCACTCCTGACCGTTTTACAGTCAGTAGATAGGTTGTTCCCTTATGCACTGAATCCACATCTTGAACAAGAGGTCCCACCCTCCCATTGGCTCAAGAGGGATTTGGTTTATAATATGGACCTTAAACCAATTGTTCAGTGAGACTAAGTAAGATGTAATCTCGGGGATAAAACAGTATTTTGACCCAGTCGAGATTACAAACAAATGATGGATTAACTTACTAATCATATTTATATTAGATACACAAATATATATATATATATAGTGAGGGGAGTGCAACCATGAGACTTTAGTTGTCACTCTCTGCCCCAAATGCCACCTCCTACGACCAGAAGGAGGCGTTTCGCCTAGACACCCATCGCGAGATGATGCGTTGGTAACGTCTAGTAAGTTGAACAACTCATTCCAACTTGTCTCATCACATGACTTTAGAGACTAACAACTCGTTGCAGAGAAAATACTTGACCTTTGGGTGGTACTCCATCGCCTAGATTTCAACACTTGACTCAGATTCAACTACTAAGCGACAAGTACAAATAAAAATGCAACAAAATAAACATAACTTCTCTTTATTAACTTAACACTTTACACAAAGTTCACACTTAACAATTACATTTCTCTATTCTATGGTACAAAAGTAAAGTCTGAACTCCAAACCACATGCCTTCATCCATCAGGGATTCTACTCTTCTCGTCAAGCTATTTAAAAGTATAAGAACCACTTTCTTATCCTTCTCCTTGATCGCCCAGCAACCCAACTCAAGGACAATCTTTAGGCTCTTCACCCTTTGCTCAACTCTTCCACTCATTGTCTTTGGCCACATAAAATTATGTTGCTGCTTTCAGCATCTCTTCGAAATAGAGTTGTTGCCCTTAGCATTAAGGAATGAAATTCTTACCTACTGACTCCTTAAATGCAAGAAGGAAAGACACGACTTGCATGCCCCACAAGTTTACATAACAGCCCTCCTTTCCCTCCTTTACTTGGCTTCTATGCTTGAGAACCATTTTTTACTTAGTTTCAATGCCTAACAACCTAGGGAAGGGAAAACTGAAAACATAAGTCAAAGACTTAGTGCATGATGGGTTTAGGAAATACCTGTTTAGGGAATACAACGGCTCCAATAATAACAATCTTAATCACATGAACACAAGTACTAATCAACTTAAATTCTCAATACAATTTACAACACAACTATCATAAACAATTTTACGCATTTCAGATTATCAAATATTCACCATTCACCGTCGAAATTTGGGTTTCTCTCTTCTACATCTAATTGCCTAGACCTGGAATTCACTTTACCAGCATTTACCTCACTTCACCAGAGTCACGTGTTAAACCTGGGATTTCCACCAGCATCACACGATAGACTGGGGATTTCCATCAACGTCTCATAACATTCATTATCATCTTAGACTTGGGATTCACTTTCACCAGCATCTCATCATCTAGTCCTGGGATTCACTTCATAGCGTCACGCGATAGACTTGGGATTTGATTTCATCAGTCTCACAAATTCATTTCACGCCTAGATCTGGGATTCACTTTACCAACATCTAGGTTTCAAGCACACAACTCATTCTCACTCAAACCTGGGATTCACTTCACAAGCATTTACCCACCTAGACTTGGGATTCACTTCACCAGCATCTTGTGTTAAACCTAGGACTTCCACCAGCGTCTTGTGATAGATCAACATGACCACACATCACATAACCATTACCACTAACAAATAAGAAACATTATTTCGCCAACTCACTTTCAAGGCATAATCTTTATAGCTTACAGTATCATACAATCAGCAACAACATAAGGTTACGAAAGCATGCTTTTCATACAATTTTTCATAAAATACTTCTTTCATTTACACAAATATTTTGGTTAAAACAACCATTCATTCATGCCAAAATGCTTGTTTTATTTAGGAATTCATTTACAAACATTTATCATTTAAAAGACCACTCATAAAAATACTTAGTCTCAATCCTTTCTCCCTTTTTGCTTTTGGCTTCCTTTCCTCGCCTTGTGGTTCCTTTAACCGGCCTCATCAACACTCAAAACTTTCTCTTAGGAATTACCTGAGTGTCTAGCGTCTCATGCCCTTTCTTTCCGATTTTGGTCCTATTCATAGTGACATTTCACATCCATGGGTCATTTCCACACTTTACATGTGTCACTTTCTTGCTTTGCCGCACTACGCAACCAACTCAAGCTCGACATGTAAACCAGCTATCACTTTTTTATTAGACATTTTTCTTGAGACGATAACCTTATCTTCTTAAAGGGTTGTCTAGACTTATCAACAAAACATCTACTTCATCACCACATACTTAGGCGTAGGTACTTCTGCTCATCTTGTTATTCCATCGCTTAATTCTTAGCATTAATAGCTTACTTCTTCTTCGTCAGTTATCCTCATCCCATCGCTTGGTCCATCGCGATAACATAGAAAAATATTTCCCTTCGTGTCACCTTTTCTCCCATCCCATCCTTTCACCACATAATGCCTCCTATACTTAATCAAATAATCTCATCCAATGAGGCTTCTCTTCAACAAGACTCCTTTTTTTAATCAGGGCCTCACACGAAATGATCTATTAGTTAACAAATATTGGTTAGCTCGGTGTAAAAGAGTTTAGCCAATTAATCTCAGATTGTTAGAACCCATGATCTATAGGCCCATTAGGTTCCCCTGCTACCTCATATGGAATAAACTTATAACAGTATGTTGGATTGGTTAGAATAGTTCGAATTAGTAAATGAGAGAAAAATGAAAAAGTATATGATATAGCTATTGTTTATCATATAGGAGATAGAGCTTTGTCTTTAGATGTGATTTGAATATCAAGAATACGAATGTGGATTCATATTCGAAAGTTCGAAAATGATGCAAATAGTCAAAGTTCTAAAAAGTCAAAATGTTAACTTTTGGTTTTGAAAAGTCAAACTTTGATCGACTTTATATTCAAATGTGATTTGAATTTCAGAAAAATGAATGTGAATTCATGCTCGGGAGGTTAAATTAGTAAATGAGAAAAATATGGTAAAAAGTAAAAAAAAAAGTTGACTTTTGGTTAAAAAAGACAAAGTTTGACTTTAACTAAAAGTGTGAAAAGACCATATTGTCCTTTGACTAACGTTGGTGGGAAATCCAACATTTTATTGGATAATCCCACTAACTCTTAGTGTCACATCCCCTACCAGAGCACTTTCACCAACTCTCCCTACCTGGCATGTAAGAGCTGGCACGCATTGCCATACTTTGACAATGACCCTCGCCAACCAACTAATCTATTTGTCACAGCAGCCTCAAAATTAACATTGCATTATAAAGACAACACAAGTTAAATGCTCATACACTTAAACAATTTAACACAAACATACAGCAGAAACATAAAGCCATCTATCTAGGCCCATGACACCTAACTTATGCTAAATGCATACACATGCTAATTATAAAAATAAACTTAATGGTTATGATATAGTTTGCAAACCATTAGTTACTTCCTTTGAATAAGCTAACTTTTATGTGCACATAAAGAGTTAAAGGCCACCATGAGTGTACGGGACTACGTGGTGAAGAAGCTGACTTATACGTTGAAAGGAGTGTATAATGCATAATGGCCTGATCAACAAGGACAAATTAGGATACTTTCGGATGTTGATGATTTTGTAGTCTAAACGAGAAGTTATGTGACCAAGCATAGAGAGTGATTCGGGATCCTTGGTGAAATGATTTGTTAAGCATAAAGAAAGGTTTATGCGAAATAAAGTGTTTATTGATAAACTGTTTTGTGTTGAAATTTATGATTTGGCGAAAAGGATTTATCAAATAGCATTGTGAAAAGGATTTCATAAAACCTCAATGAGTCATTTAGACTTGCGTTTTCAAAATCTATCTTCAAGGATCAGGCGTTTAGGCTAAGTAGAGAAGAATGTTGAAGGATTGGTGGCTAGATGAGAAAGCTACTAGGCGTTTAAGAGTTTATTTAATGTAACTTTAAGTCAAAGTGTTGTGAGTTATGTTCACCTAAACTCCTGTTATTAATAAAGTATAAGTTTTTCGCATTAAGAATGTCTTTGAATGTGTTTGGTGTTCTATACTACTTCTGTTGCGTTATGTTTTCTCTTGGTAGTTTAAAAGGAATTGAGGTTGAATTAGTCGATAAGAAAATTTCAAGGTTGTAATTAAATCGTATCCTATTCCCATTACTTTGACGTTTTGGTCGTATTGTGATTTAGGGTGTGACACTTTGCAATATGATACCTTATCCTTGTTGTGTAACTTAGGATAAGATGCTCTTCTTGCTTTGTGATCTTGATTAGGATGCGTCATACTTACTGTGTGATCTGGTATGGGATGCTCCTTTTGTTTGTTGTGTGATCTACCATGGGAAGGTGCATTATGCGTAAGAAACTTTATGGTACTGACCAGTTGAGATTTGTCCGCATGGCTACAACTTGTCAAAAGAGTGTGATAAGCGCTTGAGCCAAGGAGAGAGTAAACAAAAACAAAATTAATTGTGTAGAATGAATCGATGAAATAGTTGATTTACATTTTGTGATAATACATGTTCTGGAAATGATTATGTGGTGAAAAGGCAATTGATTCACTTAAAGTACTTGTTAAGAGATCCCACTCACTAGACGCTTTTGTCTAACTCTTCTAATGTTTTGTTTTACTCTCCCCAGGTAGCGAAGGACATTTGCGTAGAACTTGTTGTCTTGATCGCTTATAGTGCCTCCTGAATCACATTGTCTCGGTAGTGGCCACTATTTTCTTGTGTAGCATGTAGAAGCTAGGCGAGAAAAGTCAAGTTGTTTGAGTTTGTATTTCTTTTGAATGATTTGTGTACTAAGAATCGAATGTACTATTGTGAATTGTCTATCAATGAAGTTCTCTTGTTTCATCAAAGTGCAAATTTCCTGCTTAGATTTATGTTTTAAGAAGTTGTTCCGCTTACTAGGTGTTCAAATGATAACTTGTACAAATACAAGTTATTATGGTCTTTTAGATAGAATAATGAAGCCAAAATGCATGATAAGTGAGTCAAAACGTGTAACTTATGTTGTAAATGCATAAATATTTAGAAATACACTTTACATAAACATCCATGTCTGCTTTATCCTATTTTTAATGTCTAAACGTAGGATTAATAGCAAAAGAAGAAGCTAGCGAATCGCAGAGGAACTCGCGTGAAGACTAGGTGAGAAGAGATTCACAAGAAGGCAAAAGTGATAGATGGAGTTGATGTGACTTAACAATACGGACAACTTTCGACACTAACATGTTCAGAAGGATAGATTTCCTTCCTAAATTTGCCTATAAAAGGAACTTCATCCTTACCATAATGGGGGCTAGACGTTTAAATAGACCAACCAACTAGAGAGAGGTGGGAAGGACTAGCCTTTCCATCATCTGTAAAGTGTTCTTCTTCTCTGGTCATTCTATAAAGTGAAAGCTTGTAGTCTAAATGAAGAAGATCACATCTTCCATCTCCCCCTAACTTGTAATTTCATTTATACTCTTTCTATTTTTGTATTTCTTTACATTGTATGTTATTCATATTGTATAGTGGCTGAAGGCCTATATTCTTTAATACAATGTATGTTTCTACCTTTTCAATTCATCCATGCTTCACTATTCATTTGTCCTTGGGTTATTAGTAGTTTAAGATATACGATAGATTCTTGATAAGAAACTTTGATTAGAATTCTTATCGTGTTAACTGAGCTATTTTCATCACTCGGCCAGTGGATATTGCCAACTACTCGAGAGGGCAAGTAGCAAGGATATGGTGAACACTCATAAGAAGAAGTTTGGAGACAAATCCACTTTGCTGAGATAACTTCCATCATTTATATCTCGAAAGGAGAACAAGTATGGGTACTAGGCGCCGAAAGGTTGTCACTCTTAAACGAGAAGCTCTATAAGTCTTATAAGTGAACACTTCTAGATATATCCTGTTTAGTTAGACTTAGTCATTTGGATCTTGAAATGTGACAAACTGTGGCGTTTAAAGTCTCCGAGACGAGCTCGCTTTAATCATAAACTAGTTAAGCAAGTTATATTGCATCAAGGCTTTCATATGGCTTAATCGACTAGTAGCACTAGACCTTCCTTCACCCTCTTCCTTCAATACAAGTTAGTTCATTCACGCTTCCATTCTCACAACCACATCATTAAATTAACTTTACCGAATTCTTTAGTGTACATAAGTAGATATAATTTAAACTTACACTCATTCATACTGTATAATTTATTCTTTTATACCACCTAATTGATTAGTAAACTTTAGAATTAAGCTTTGATATCAATTTCCTGTATTCAACCCTGGATCATCCAGAAAAACCTATTTATTCGCTTACACTTGGACAAGTAATAGGAAAACTCGTACACGGTGAGGACTTAGAAGTATGGGATGAAGGATATTGGGAGCATTTTGCATGCAATGATCTTGAATCAATGACTCATTATGAGGAATTAAATATACACATACAATATACAACATAAGCAACAACACTATTTCTCAAGTCACATTATCTTTTGTTGCGTAAATGAAATATGCATGATGACACTACATTTTACATTATTAAGTGTGGAATTAACCAACTAGGTCAAGTTGTAGGCACAGTTGAGTGGGATTGACTCCCAACAACCGTTGACTCCATGAATAATCAAGCATCAGTATACCATCTTGCATGAGGTGTGTGTTGAATGTCTAGTTACCCCACCTTCACTTGGTCGCATGAAGCGGCATCTGAAGCAAGGCGTGACAAAACCTCAGTTCACCAATAGCAGCTGTAGAGCAGGCTCGACACAATGATCCCTATATAAAAAGTGAGAAAACATTTTGAAAGGATGAGTTGAAGAACTCAACAAGTGACAGTTTTATAAGACATGTTTTTCTAAACAGTTATGCTCGATGTTAAGCTTTAAAACATACAATTCATGAAATATCATAAGTTATTGTCTAAGTACAACTTTAAGCTCATCATCATCTCATAAATACTATTTAAGGCATTTACAATAATTTCATAAGCTTTAAGGTATATTAGACTATCATTAGATCTCAATTTTAACATCTATATAATAATCTGTAGGCTAGCCATTAGTTGAACCTTCCTCCTTAGGCACTGAAGCCTTCACTGATGTATTCATAGCATAGGCCCTGTAAAAACCTTCACATCAGTATGGGAAAATCATATGTGCACATTCAAAGGTAACTTATTACAGATTTGGCATAGTTTCATAAAATCATTTCTAGATTTAATCTTTCAAATCTGACATTTTATAACTTATGCTGGAAAAACAACTAATAAAACATGTATGGCATAAACTCATTCATCAAACTCATGTTTTGCAAATCATTTGCTCAATCAATAAGAACTATCATTCAGAAATCTCAAAGCATGCTTAGAAATCATTAGCTTTAAACACATGTTCATAAATAAACATTAAAATTCATTTTATCACTCACAACTTATAGCTCAACCCTTAGCTTAGAATTTCCTCCTTTCTCTTCTTAGTCTGAAACAAAGGAATCAATATTTAATATTAATCTCCTCATACTTAGAAAATATCAAGAACCAATCAAAACTCACAAAAACCAGTTTTGATCCAAAGCCACTGCTCATGCTATGACACTGTCATGGGCATGTTTCACGCGCACATAGGTAGGCCATGAGTAGCGCTGGCTAACCTCACAGTCGCTGCCCCAAGAGCCTGCCTTATATCCAATGCATGTCTTACCTTACCGCAACGTCTAGCACACACAAACATCTTGTTGTGCACACGAACCTCTCTAATGGCCACACACAAACCCAGGTCACCTTAGCCTTGTCATCCAGCCTCAACGTCTGTTCTTGCAGCCCTTTGCCTAAAGCTTCTGTTTCACCTTCAAAAATCCAGACTTTACTTAAAAAATTCATAACATAAAATCCATAACTCTAATCAAGAAACTTTCTTCTACAAACGTATTTCTCATCCTCATAACTACATTACCTCAAAATCTCAGCTCCAAATTCGAAGTAATGAGTTTTGTAATCTCTAGAGAATCAACACTGCTCAACTTTACCCAAGAAATGACCTTCAAGGCTTTTCTCTAATCATTAAATGTCCTCCTTGCATCCTTCTTGTTTGGCAGCCTAACCCCTTAAACTAGACGCATCTATGAAGCTTTTGCTCTTGGTAGGAGCTAGGTAAGCATGATAGACTAAAAAATCGAGTCAACCAACAAAATCGAAGTTGTCGGTCAGAAAACCAGAGGGGTCGATCAGGGTCGATTTCAAAAAGTTTCAAATCTAATATTTTCAAAAATTATTTTTTAGGTTTAAAATGACCCGACCGATCGACCCATCCTTATCGGTGTCAAGGTTATTTGACACTTTACTAAACTGATTATGGTCAATTTGGGATCAGTTTTGTTAAAAAATTGACTCAAACTGACCGATGATCATTCCAAGCTCTTGGAATCACTCAAAAAATAGGATCTCCTTTTGTTTTACCACTCTGTTCGTTGTGGCCAACTTATGTACCTGCTCGTTCAAGTTTGCAGCGTATCATGCTTTCTTTTCTTGGCGGTTTGCACCTCCGCCAACTTACTCTTCGTTCCTTCCAAGGAGGTGACACTTTGCTTTTTCTTCGTGGATAATTTGCCAAGATGCTCATCCTCCTCGTGTGCCCTTTCTCTTTATCTCTTTTCTGCCATCATCTGCGCCTTGTGTGCTAGCTCCCTCCATCTTCTCTCTTCATTGTCCCTAATTCTCACCTCTTCCCTCTTTGCCCTGTCTTTACGGAGGGCTATCTCTTCATCTTTTTTTCTTCCTCTCCGCCACCTCATTCTTTTATTGTTTGGTTGCTTGCGAACTTTCTAAGAATTTCTTCACTTGACCTGATAGGTGAGATGGGATTTTCATGCTTGCTACTTCACTAGAGTCTTTGTGGCCCACAAGTAACTTCCCCACCCCATGCTTCAAGTGTTTGTAACACGGCTAGTCATGTTCTGCACTGGTGGTTCCCATTTCCGTTCTCAAGTCCGATAAGTGAGTATAAATGTTCTCTTCTTGCCTCATCCATTCATCAGTTTCAAGAATGGAATCTGTGGCGATTTGAGTAGGCCTTTGGGTTTGCTTCGCATTAGGTCGAATGGAATGAGTTTGGGGCGAAGGCAGAATTCACAGTTTCAGAACAATCTTTTTTCTAGCATCCTCGACTTTAGATTTTTGGGAGAAGGTTCCTGAAGTTTCCTTTAGGGCTTGGGTTTCTGGGGTACTTTGATCGACCATGGAAGATGAAGATGAGTTTTTTGGTGAGAGTGGAGAGAGTTCTTATGTTTTAAAGGATGATGCAAAAGTTGAAAGTGGAGAGAGTTATTCAACACGATGGATCTAATAGAAACGTAAAAAGGGAGAAGTGTGGCTGCATTCTTATTGATACGTTCGGGTAATCATTACGGTTGTCTCTTCACTGAATGCGTCTGACAAGATTTCAATGCGTCCCTTCGAAACCTTAAATGATCATTCATGTTTAAAAATGTTTCACTTCTTTTTACACGATACTCCCAATAAATAAGATTTGAATTTTGAAATTTCCGGCCTAAATCCCATCACATGAAATTCTTGAGTTTTCCTATAGGCACAAAATGTTCTACCCTAAGCTACAAAGCGATAAATAAATGCGATAAATAAAGCAGTAGAGGTAGCGATGTAAATAAAGCGAAATAAAATGAAACTAAAGCCATAGCAATGCACAAAATAATGTGTTTTGCATAAATGATATGATATGTAGATAAATACAAAATGCATTCATGCATTTTAAAGGTAAGTAATAGAAGACGTTTTACAATAATTCCACAAAAAAACTATGGCATTGTTCTCCTTCAATATATGCTTTGAGTCGTTGCCCATTTACCTTGAACACATTTGTTCCATCCAACGAAGTAATCTCTACAACACCATGCATAAAGATTTGTTTGAACAAAAATGGTTCAAACCATCGCGAATGGAGGTTACCCGAAAAAAGGCGTAAACGCAAATCGAATATCACTACTTTTTGCTTAATGTGGAATTCACATTTACGAATGTGGTTATCGTGACATGCCTTTGTTCTCACCTTATAAATCTTGGTATTCTCATATGCATGAGAACACCATTCTTGCAGTTCATGCAATTGTAGTAACATTGCTTCTCCCGTGGTGCGATGATCAAAATTTAGCTTTTTACATGTCTGTAACGCCTTATATTCCAACTCTAATGGTAAGTGGCAAGCTTTTTCGAAAACCATCGTGTAGGGTGACATCCCAATTATCATCTTGTACGCAGTGCTATATGCCTACAGCGTAGAATCCAGGTGATCTGCCCAATCCTTGCAGGAATGATTTACCACTTTTTCTAGAATTTTCTTAATTTCCCTGTTGGATACTTCTACTTGACCATTTGTTTGTGGGTGATAGGTGGTGGCTTTCTTATGTGTGATGTTATACTTTGCAAGCAGCTTCGTGATGATGTGGTTAACAAAGTGGGACCCTTCATCGCTTATAATTGCTCTAGGGATTCTAAAACGCTTAAAGATGTTCTTTTTCAAGAATTTACTCACTGTAATCGTATCATTCCTAACGCAGGAGATTGCTTCAACCCACTTCGAGACATAGTCTATAGCCAGTAAAATATACACATGGGTGCCTAACTGAGGAAAGTGTCCCATAAAGTTTATTTCGCATACATCAAAGAGTTCGATCTCTAAGATGGATTGCTGTGGCAATTCATCACGGCAAGACAGATTTCCAATCCTCTGACACTTGTCGCATTTGACCACAAAGTTCCTCCCGTTTTGAAAAAGAGTAGGTCAGAAATACCCACTCTACAAGACTTTTGCACCAGTCCTTTATCCACCAAAATGTCCTCCATATGATGCTTCAACATTTGGCTAATATGTCAATTGTTTCATATTCAGGGACACCGCCTTAATAGATGGTGTAGACCTAATTTGTAAATGAAAGATTCACCCCACCTATAAAAGCGACATTCGTGAAACAACTTCTTTCGTTGTTGACTGTTGAAATCTCGCGGCCACTCCTTACCGACAAGATAGTTAACTATGTCAGCATACCAAGGCTCTTTTATCTCAACATGGAAGATCTCTCATTTGGGAATCTTTCTTCAATATCTTTCTTTTCGCATTGAAATTATGCATTCTTGAGATACGATAAGTGATCCGTCACTTAGTTCTTTGTGCCCTTGCAGTCTAGGATCTCCACATCAAACTCTTGGAGTAATAAAATGCATCTTATTAACTGTGGTTTGTCATCCTTTTTCAACATGAGATATCTGATCGCAGAATGATCAGATCGCACCGTAACTTTGGAGCCAATGATATAACTTCTGAACTTCTCAACTACTGCCAGCAATTCCTCTGGGTGGTGGTATAATTTTCTTATGCATCATTAGGAGTTTTGCTCGCGTAGTAACTTGGATGGATCACTTTATTCTTCTTTTGACCTAGCATAGCCCTATCGCTATATCACTTGCATCACACATGAGTTCAAATGGTTGACACAAATCTGGCGTGATGAGGATAAGCACTGAGGTCAACGCGTCTTTGATAGCCTGAAACACTTGGTTGCACTTGTCATAGAAAATAAAGGGTTGATCTGCACATAACAGATTACTCAATGGATTGGCAGTCTGGGAAAACCCACGAATGAATCTTTTATAAAACCTAGTGTGGCCTAAGAAGTTTCTCAATGGCTTAACATCACAAGGCGGTGGCAGCTTGCTAACTACATCAATCTTTGCGAGATCTACTTCTGATCCTGAGTTGGAGACTTTGTGTCCAAGCGCAATTCCTTCTTTTACCATGAAGGACACTTCTCCTAGTTAAATGAGTCGTGGCTCCTCACACCTCTCAAGTACTTCCTCCAAACTATTTAGACATTCTTTAAAAGGTTTCCCAAATGCCGAGGAATCATCCATGAATATCTCAATTGATCTCTCCAACATAAGCTCAAGAAAATAACCATCATACACCTCTCAAATGTTTCTGGTGCGTTACATGGGCCAAATGGCATCCTGCAAAACGCAAATGTACCATAAGGACATGTAAATGTTGTCTTGTATTGATCCTCAGGTGCTATCGTAATCTGGTTATAACCAGAATAACCATCTAGAAAATAATAATATTCTTTTTCTGCAAGCCGATCCAACATTTGGTCAATGAAAGGTAATGGAAAGTGTCCTTCTTGGTGGTCGCATTCAGCTTGCAGTAATTCATGGATATCCTCCACCCCGTGATTGTTCGTGTTGGGATTAATTCGTTCTTATCATTCTTCAAAACAGTCATCCCACCTTTCTTTGGGACTCATTGGACTGAGTTGACTCATTCACTATCTACTTAGGATAAATGACTCCTACGTCAAGCCATTTAATAATTTCCTTTTTTACAACATCCTTCATTGCAAGATTTAACCTTCTCTAGAATTGCATGGTACCTGTTTGTCCCTCTTCTAGCCTGATCTTATGCATGCAATAAGATGGGCTTATCCCTAAGATATCAAATGGTCCATCCTCTCGCCTTCTTGTGGCGCTTTAGCATTTTCAATAATGTTCTTTCTTCAGTGCCAGTCAGCTATCTGGAGATAATTTCAGGTGGTGCGACAACGACTTGAGCTCTAGTTCTGATGGTTCTTCAATTGATGGCTTTGTTCCATTTTCACCTTTGTTTTGCAGGACCAAAGGTTCAAACTTCTTTTTGCCAATTACGACATTCACTTCTTCAAGCAAACTTGGCTCATCCTCAAAGAATTTTTCAGTGCTAAACAGCTCTCAATATACCTCTTTCTTGCAATAGTCCCAACCAAGGACCTTGGTTGCACTGCAGTTCTCAACATTAGTGGGAAATTTCATCGCGTTGATGATATTAAATTTTATTTCCTCTTTGTTCACACGCATGGTCATTACTCCTTGGTGGACATCTAGAGTGCATGGCCTATTTCCAGGAATGGCCGCCTTAAAATAATGGTACCTTTCAATCAGCTTTGTAGTCCAAAATGACGAAGTCTGCAGAAACAATAATTTGTCCACTTTTACCAAAACATATTCGATTTTACCCTCTGGATTGGCGATGGATCTATTCGCGAACTCGAGCCTCATTAGCGTTGGTTATACGTCCCCTATCTCTAATTTCTTGAAGATAGACAAAGGCATCAAATTAATACTTGCCCCGAGGTCACATAGTGAGCGCCCTAAATCCATCCTGCCTATTGAGTAGGAGACAGTGAAACTTCCAAGATCTGTCATCTTCACTGGCACCCCTTCTTTGAAGATGTCACTTGTTGTTTGTGTTAGAGCTACGGTTACTAGATCATTAATTTTTTGCTTCTTTGCCAAGATGTCCTTTAGAAACTTGACATAAGTTGGCATCTGCTCTAACACATCAATAAAAGGGATGCTGATGTGCAATAAAAGGGATGCTGATGTGCAACTGCTTCAACATGTTCAAGAACTTAACAAATTTTTGTTCGTCGTCTTTCTTCTTAGGCGACCAGGAAATGGAGGGAGCGGTAAAGGATTGAAGCTCGTCACCTGGTTAGACGCTTCGCGGCGTTGCTCTTCTCACCTCAAATGCTCCACTTCCTCGTGCGACACATTTTTATTATGCAAGGAAGAATTATCATTATTTAAAGACAAGTTTAAGGGATGATAATTATTACTTGAGTTGTCAATCTTGACAACATAGGTAAAAGTAGGATTTCCACATTCAGACTAGGGTTCGCGAATGGATAAGTTCCTTTCGCTTATAGTGTCACTGCCTGACACTTTTCTTTTCCTGAGCTCCCTCCCCGAATTGGTATTTCTGTGTTGGCTGGGGAGGGTTCCTTTCGATCGCCCAGATATATCGCTAGCTATTTGTCCCATTTGTAACTCCAGATTTTTAATGGATGCAGTTTGGCTTTGCAAAAGGGCATTGTTCCTCTGCATATATTCTTGAAACAGGGCTTCAATTGATGGCAATAAAGATGATGAAGAATGTGATTGATTAAGTATGTGATGGTTGAGGCGCTGAATTGGTCGCAAGCCCTTGACATACACATCATGCCGCCTATCTATGGGCCCATGTCTTTCCTAAGCCCTTTGGTTGCATAGCTCTTTGGTTGAAAGCCTCAAATGGAATAGCACACATGGTCCCCACAACCTTGTCTTTAGAGGTTTTCCTTGACACCTCTAGGCCACACACAACAACCACCTTTAGATGCCTACCTTGCTTGCCTCTCTTCACCTAGGGTGTTTCTTGTCGCCCAACTTCTAAGCCTTAGAAGTTTTCTTGACATGGTTGGTTGCCCAAACTATGCTCAAATCCTACCACCTAATACCACTCTTTGGTTGCCTAGGACATGTCCTTTGGAGGTTCTTGACACCTAATATGCCTAGTCTTACAAGACCAACACTTAGCCAGAATTTGAACTTCTTTCCTTCTTTCCTTTTCCTTCCCTCCATTTTATCTTTGAACTCAACCTTCACTTACCCTTGATCACTTGATATCTAAGGGAACTGGGCTTTACACTTAGTGGGATAAGTGGTTACATATGATGTACACTTAGCCCACTAAAGCCCACTAAGAGATAATGGATTGTAAGGTGTTAGACTTTGGTGAGTTATTACATGCCACCCTTATTTAAAGAGGGCAATTTCAAATGTTGAAAATTTGTTGGACTTTGATTATTTTACTTTCTAAACTAATTCATCAAAGAATTTTTTGCCCAAAAATTGTGACATTCCTCTTTTTTTATTTTCATCTCTCTCTCTTTCAACTCCTTCACTCTTTGAGTCCCACAACCTAGTTCTAAGTTTGAAGAATAGCGAGTCAACACTAGTGGTGGTTTTATTTGTGTTCATGCAAAGATTATGAGCAATCGAGAGCTACGAAGGCATAATCTCTATTAAACCCTAATTTAGTTTTAGTTAGGGAGAAGCATGTTAATTTCTAATAGGGTTATAAACAATTAGTGTAATTGATTCGTATTTCACTGCACATGTCTATTTTTTCCTTCACTCAACTCACTGTTTTCTTTAAAATGTTTTTCCTCATATGGGATTCAGGTGCTATTAAAGCGACATTTGTCACATCTTTGAAGTTGAACGTTGATAAAATTATGTAAGTGTCTACACGATTGGCCCACTAGATTAAACACTTTGAGATAAATATGAATTGAATTAGGAATGAAAAACATTTGTACTTAGTTTTAAATGGTGCTTGTATGGTAATATTTTGAGAAAATGTAGAAAATTTTCACGAAATGCAGAATTAGTTTGGACGATAAGTGCCATAAGAGATATGATATTTGTTGTCTTCACACCTCTTCCTAAGTTTAAAGGATAATCTGAGAGGGGTGTGACGGTAGCCATGTCCCCAGCTCCTCTATTCGGTTTTGTCCCTAAAGTGGTAGGCATATTGAGTCTCCGAGTTGAGTCACTCTTAAGATTGAAATCAAGTTATATATGGTTATCATTTTGGAATATTAATCTCTTCAATCAATGGTGTTACAAAGAGAGATTATATATTTTGTGGTCCAATCCTATAAAAATTCTTTGTATTGCATACCCCACTCACATGTCTCTTCATGAACAATTTGGATCAAATTGTTTGTAACATTTACAAAGTGGGTCGTATTCATAGTTAGGTGTGTAAACAAGTTGGGTTGGGTTGGGTTGTCAGGTTGTAAACTTTTTTTTATTCCTAATGTTTGTAAAGTTCAAAATTGTTGTAACTACTCAACAGTCAACATTCATAACTATGTTTCGTTGTGCAGGAAATGTTATCATGATGGTTTACCCTACAACCTTCTACATGGTTGTTTAGCTTTCTATACAATCGTTCAACCTCTTACAGAACCGTTTAGTTTTCTAAACGATCGTTTACCCTTTTACATGATTGGTTGGTTTATTGTTTTGTATGAACTAGTGTTTTCTAACTCGATTTGGACTTAGACTCAAGGTTGTTTGAATGCACGATTAATTATATGCGATAAGTCATTGGTCATGATCACTATATGCGAAGTACTCACTAAGTACCTCTTTATCGCGTAACGACTAAGTCCTCGTTGTGTACAAGTTTTTCTATTGCTTGCCCAAGTATAAGCGAAGTAATAGGTTTATCTAGGTGTTCCAGAGTTGAACTCAGAGAATGGATATCAAAGTTTTAGTTCTATAGTTTACTTGTCATTTAGACAGTATAAAAAGTGTAAATATGAACTCTACATACTTATGTACACCTAGAGAATTCTGTAAAGGGGAATTAAAATGGTTGTACGATGAAGATGCGAACTAACTTGTATGCAAGAAGGGGGTGAAGGAAGGTCTATGCATTATCAGGCGATTAAGCAATGCAAGAGTTTTAACGTGATATAACTTGCTTAACCAGCTTATGATTAAGGCGAGCTCCTCTCCAAGTCTTTAAACGTCACACTTGCTTGCCTTTCAAGATCCAAGTGACTAAGTGTGCTTAGATGAGATATATCTAGAGGAGTTCACTTATAATACTTATAGAACATCTCTTTTAAGGACAACAACCTCTCGGTGCCTAATGTTCGCACTTGTTCGCCTTTCGAAATACAAGTATTGAAAGTTATCTCGCCAAGGTGGAGTTTGTCAAACTCCTCCTTACGCTCATTAGCCCTATCCTTGCTACTTGTCCTTTCGGGTAGTTGGCGATTGACATCGACAAAGCGATGAACATAGCTCAACTAATGCGATAAGAATTATAAGCGAGACTTCTTATCAAGAACTTATCACCAACTTAAACTACAAATAATACATTGGCAGGGAAATAATAAAGAAATGATGGATTGAAAAGGTATAACATGTAATATATATTAAAGAATGTAAGCCTTCGACCATTGTACAATATGAACAACATATATTACAAAGAAATGCAACTAAAAATGACAAGAAAAGAGAATGGAAAGTATTACAAGTTAGGGGAAATATGAATATGGAATCGTCTCTACTCAGAAGTTGAGCTATCACTCTACGATCTGACTGGAGAAGAGAATGAGATTTACAAACGGAGAAAAGGCTACTCCTTTCAGTCTCTCTCAAGGTTTTTGGTCCATGCCGGCTCTTGGGTTCATTCAAACCTTTTGGTCCATTAAGATCTCTCGGTCCATTCAGAACTCTTTCTTCTTGGTATAGATGAATTCCTTTAAGCATTTTTCGACAGGAAATTTCTATTATTCTTATCATTCCAGCCTTGATAGTACCTTTGTAGCTTCATATCCATTTTCAGCTTCCATTCTTGTTGTTTAGTGAATCTTCCTCATGTGATGATGTGGTTCCTCACCTAGAGGTGTTAGTCGTCAAACGAGTTTCCATCGTGTAGCCTTTACACAAGAAGTCTTTTGCAATTCACTTGTTGCTTTCTTTCTAATCATCTTGCGTTAAGACATGGAGATCGTGTAAAACAGGCATGATGCTCATGTAAGATGTATTTCTAAATATTTATGAATTTACAATAATAGTTGCTCATTTTAGTCCTCTTCTTATGCGTTTTGGTCTCATTATTCTAATAAAAGATGATATAATAACGGGTGTTTATACACGTTATCAACGATCATTTACTTTTCTACCTCCAAACGATCGTTCAACCATGTATACGATCATTTAGCTTTCTAAACGATCGTTTACCCTTAAGCAATCAACTAACTTTTCAAACCATTGTTTAACTTCTTACATGATTGTTTAACAAAATACTCTAACTTTAATTTTATTAAATAATTAATAATATATAAATATATATATATATTGGATTCTTTAAAAAATATAACAAAATGATAAAATATTTACTAGAACAATTTTGAAAACGAAAAAAGCCCACAATCTCACAATGGAAAATACAAAAAATGTCCAGTCTATTTGCACCCGTAACAAGAATGTTTAGATTTGGCTACAAGAATGTTTAGATTTGGCTACACGATCATTTAGATTTAGCTACACGGATTTAGATTTGTTATATTTTTGGTATTTCCCCAACAATTTTGTACCAATATCCCAACCATTTTTGTTCAAGATCGTGTACCAAGATTTTTTATATTTGGTGCATGATCTTGAACAACTAAATAACATTTTGAAAAAAAATAAAAGAAAAATAGATTTTTTATATTTGGTACATAATCTTGAACCAAATAATAGTTTGAAAAAAATAAGAGAAAAATTGCAGAAAAGGGAAAAGAAAAGAAAAAATGGTGAAAAGAAGGAAGATGGAAGTCAACTTCATGAGTTTTTTTATTTTGTTACATGAGTGTTTTTTTTATGGAAATTTCCCCATATATATTATTAATTCGGGTTTAGGTTGGGTTGTAATCAAAATTTTCAACCCTCAACCAGAGACCCAATCCAACTCGAAAAAACCAAAATTTTCAACCCAGCCCAAATATATATGGATTGGGTAGTTGAACTATTTGGGTTGGAGTTACACCCTATTCATAGTGTTACAAGATAAGGTATCCAACCTTATTTGTATACTATAGATCTTTTAAATTATCACTTGAACATGATTTCGTTGTATGTCTACCCACATTGTTCAAGGCATATTAAATAATCTTGGATCTTAGTTTGTTGGATTAAGTTACACAAGTCTAAATATGAAATACACATTAATTATTTATACTAATAAATAAATCATTTAAAAACTACAAATTTAGGCATAAACCTCAACCTAGTATCTGTAGTTTGCCTCCTTTCTATTTTGAAAGGTTGAAGAGAGAGAAAAAAAAACTTCTTCCACATGGGTAGTAAAACATAATTAATAGATTTCAAAATATAAGTATAATGAAAAAATGTGAATTAACTAAACATTTTATTCTAGTTAAAGAAGTTAAATTTGAGAACCACATGATTAACACAATAGATATGGTCATCCCAAAAGGAAGATTGGACTTATTAGATGTTTATTTGAAACAAAAGGAGGTGATAGTTATCAAAAAGATATATTGAATTTTAAATAAGGTTCCACCTTCGTTGACATTCTTGACAAATGAACTTCAAACACAAATTTGTAGGTGTTCCAATATCCGAAACTACAAAATGAAAAGGAAAAAAAATGATATTATATAGGATTATTGTAATAAGTAACATTTTAAAAGCTAACATTTATAGTTTGTTTAACTACACCTCAATGTTTAGAGCCCCAAACATTTTCAGGACTAATAAAGATATGTACATAACAACATTTACAAAGAACAACTATAGAAAATTTTATCAATGAAAGACTTATCAGTAATAGTTCATCACCAATAGATTTTGAGAGTTTGATCTCAATTTTGCTAAATTTATAAATACTTTTGCAATGTGCTATATCTGCTAACATTCTGAACATGACTACTTTGTTTGCAACTATCACAAATTATAATAGTTGGTGTTTTCAACTATTACAACATACATTTAACTAGACTATTACTATTTAAAAACCTTATGTTTACGATTTATTAGGGGGTAAAAAACCAAACCAAGACAACAGATTAATCCAAACTGATTCTATTCAAGTCATTTTAGATCGATTTTTGTTTATGTTTAAAAAGAACCTCGGTTTGGTTCGATTTGGTTTACCCAAATTTAAAGAATTCAAATTAGGGTTTCATAACTTTCATTAGCCTACACCTAGCCGTCACCATAATGTACTTCCTTTGGCTTTCTTCCTCTCCCACATCTCTATCTCTTTCTTTCTCTCACATCCCCTCTCTTTTTCTAGGGTAGACCCAACAATGGTGAGCTTCCTTTAACCCACAAACCTCGATGACAACCGCTTCAACTATTGCTCCAACCTCGATGGTGTGACCCACCCACGAACACGATGATGGCTTCTTTCGATGATTGGTATTGTTCCTATGGGTCCTCATATTTTCCCCCTTAGTTCAAGGGTGTTCTAACAACTTATGTTATTATTTTTTCTTTTTCTTTTTTTATTTTTTTGTTGTCTTGTTTATTATTTTCTATTCATTTATCCTCTTCTCTTGTTTACTATTTTTTAATTAGACTAAATAATAGTATACACCCTGACAAACACAAATTATTACAACCCAAATTAAAATATAGTTTGAACTCTAAAGACATACTGAATTTAATTTCTATAGACATACTAAATTTAATTGCTATATTTATCATTTACCGTTACACAGATTCACTATAAATGCACAGAGAAAGAAGTAAAATTAATTTGTTACCTTTCACGTATTGATCAATTTCTTCCTCAAGCACTCTATAGTTTCTAAAGTTTCCAACCTTAAACCAATAAATAGAAAACAAGATTTAATCATAAACATTAGTGGAAGAAAATGTAATGTACTTCTTCCAAGTTTCACACACATATATACATACATACCACAAATATTAAGTTATCATTAGGATGAACCAAAAATCTCAAAAAGTCATGAATGTTAATTTCTTGTCTATTTGCATCATGGTCATCAAGCAAACATCCTGTAGACATTAGGAATTAAGAACTTAGTTTCAATTTCTTTTAATAAGTTAATTTAATTAGTGAGATGGAAATTTAAAACTATATATCTAAATAATCAGGATAGATCTACTTGAGGAACAGACATGCAAAAGTATATTGAAAAACCTTAATCTACATTTTTTTTTTTTTTTTTAAGAAAACGTGATCAATATTTCAAATTTCATATTTATAATACCATTTAGTTTATATCTATATCATTTAAGTTATGTTCATTTAAAATTATATATATAAAAGTTAAACTAACCCTACATTCACCTATTTGAACATTTGTGTCTAAATGATTTTTATACTCTAAAAACATCCTAAAAGGTCCGAGAAATTTCATTTTCGTCCCTAATTAATTAATATTTTCAATTGAATGGTTTAGCATAATTAATTAAATGAAAATACTAAATTTGTAAATTAATATATATAAAAGAATTAATTAAATATTTTAAATCTTCTTTTTAGGAAAATACTAAATTTGTAAATTTTCAACCATGCACACATACATACGCACGCATGTACATACATATATATAAATCTAAAAGTATTAAGACTAAGCTTGTAATTTAGTCTAATATTTGTATTTTGAAAAAAATATGTTATATGAATTTAATTTGTATCACAACATAAAGTTTCGAACAATGTACCTATTATTCGACGCTCGCGAGGAAAATGATTAAACAAAGTTTGCAAATTTGTCCTATGCCAAACGATTGCATCATTCTCCTGCGGAACCCTATGTTGATCACTAAGGACCTCACCTGTAAACATTAGTCAGGTTAATCAAATAAATCTATAATCTACCATAGGGGAAAAAAAAGATATATAAGGATAAATATAAAAAATAGGCTTGTAAACAAAAAAAAGAAAAAAGGGTTCCCAAATTAACAATCAGGGTTTCCAAGGTAATAATAATTTCAAATATTAGTTCTAATGGATCAAAACTAGGATTTGTTAGTAGTTAGATTTTGGTTCCTAAAACTGGTTTTCTTTGTCACATTTCTTGAATTTGCTCATAGTGTTATTGCAATCTTGGCAGTTGAATGAGGAGGGGATCTTGTTTGCTTGGCAGTTGATATTTGTTCTTGGAAGAAAAAAAACTATTCAATTCATGAAATAATTTTACGATAATGAAATAGAGGGAACTCACGCAACATTTCTCGAAATGAATCAACATTCCAAAACGCTCGAGGAGAATGAATTTGAAGATAACCTTGACCCCTTAGATTGATATAAAGGCCACCTAATCTCCCCAAGAAATTCAAAAGGCTTGTAAAAATCACATCCACCACCTGCATATATCAACACCACAAAATTTTGATTTAATTATAAAAAACCCCTAAACTAAAATGGACTTCAATTACTTAAATACTAACAAATTAGGTTATTCACACACATGTTGATAAGTAGAATCCAAATGCTCTATGGGGTTTTCATTAATGGGAGGAATCGCCTGAATAACAAAGGAAGAAAATTAAATGAATAGCTAGTCGAAATAATTAACACATTAAATCATAATTAACTTACAATAATCTTTGAAAGAAAGAAAAAGAAAAATAATTGAAATGTAGAGACCCAATAATCAGGAAGAACATGTCGAATATTATGAAAAATAAAGAATGCTTTTGGGTGATCAATGTGATCATTTGAGCCACTGCCTTCTTCCATAACCATTGTAAGTAGATATCTATTTTTCTTTTCATAGTTAAAGCCATTATCTTATCCATAACAATCGTCTAAATATTTATTATTATTCATTTTTATCTTTCAATATCTAAATTTAGTTAGGATTGGAAGGTTGTTGAACAAAAATAGATAAGCATCTTTTTAAATAACATTCGAACAAAAATATATTTTAAAAATTCTAAATTTAGTTGAGATATGAATATTGTAATTTGGCAATGAATTTGGTTTTAGTTTTTTGAAATTTATGGTCAAAATTTACAAAAAAAATAAAAAATAAAAAAAAATAACTATATATTTTTTTAGTTTTCAAATGTTAGGTTGACTTTTGAAAATCTGGTAGTAGATATACAACATAGCATGGATAACATAGAAATTTAGAGGTGGATGTAGGGTTAAGAAGCTTATTTTAAATAACTAATAATAGAAAAGTAAAATAAAATGGACTTCAATTTAAGTTGTATTTGTTAGTACAATAGGAGTGAAAATTTTGAACGCACGTACAATTTTTTCTATTCAAAATAATTTAATTATCTAATGCTAACACATTTGTATGTAAATTTGATTTATTCTAATTGAAGGTGGATTTGGACGATGAGTTTATTGAAAAATCTAGATAAATAAGAACATACAAAAATTTGGATTGATTTAATTTTTGGAGGAGTTTTTTTTTATTTTTATTTTTTTTATAATTTTTTTTATTTTAAATAAACAGTGGATTATTAAAAATGATTTAAAAATATTTCCTATTAACAATTTTGTAAGAAATGGAAAAATAAATAAAAAATTATATTTTATTTAAAAATTTAAAAATTTCAACCATTTTTAATTTTAATTTTAATTTTTAAAAGTGTGTTTTAGGGAAGCTATCAAAAGTTGATTGTTTTTCTTTTTTCCTTTAAAAAAAATAGAGAAGTAAGAAATAGTACACAAATCGGATTAATATAAAAACCTTTTCCTTGTCCTTCGAGAAATAGAATCACATTTAAATTTACTATTTAAAATAATAAAATATGAAAAGCAATAAAATTTATTTATATATAAAAAATGTTGAAATTACATGAAGAGTAAATCCAAATGGAATTAAATTAACTGAGGTTTATCCAAAAGCGTGGAGATTTAGTTAAGAAAGATCAAATCTTTGAACTCCAAAGTCTCCAAAGGCAATAAATTCAGAACCCTAACTTTGAATTACCAAAATACCCTTTTTGAAGCTGAAGAAGAATTTGAAGAGTATATCCTACGTTGGTCCCTCTTCGATTCCCAGTTTTTCATTTTTTTCCCAAGCAGTGAAACAGAAGAGAGAGAGGAGAAGCCATTTTTAAAGTCTTAAGAACCTATGTATGTGCATTCATGTTCATTAAAAACCATCCCAAGTTTACTTTCCAAACCCTAGATCTTATACTTCTCAATTTCCCCCAATTCCCCACAAATTCTCTCTCTCCTCCCCCCCCCCCCCCCCCCCCCCTTCTTCTTTATCACTGAATTTCACTGTGCGTTATCACAACCACAGTCTAAAATTTGCTTCTTTTTTTTTTTCTAACCCCATTTTGCAGATCTGATACAATTGGGGTCCATCGCCGCCTTTTTTCTTCTCTAGCTTGTTTTTCAGTTCTCTGAATTTGGCTTCTTTAATTTTCGGTTCAGGTAATCTCCTTTGATCGGTTGTCAATGAGTAGATATTATAAACTGATTATACCCCAGTTGGATGGATGTTATTTTTGTTTGAGCATTGTTATTGACTTCGGTTGATGATTAATGGGTTGTGATGATTTCAAGTAATTCTTGTGGTATTTGAGTTTGCGACTTCTAATTTAGCATTTGGACTGAGTTTTTATTTTTTGTTTGTTTGTGAAGACATTCATTGGTATTGTTTTTGAAAATTGGATCTCAGATTTGAGGATATACCACTGTATATGCGGGTTTAGTGTATTTTTCTGGTTAGAAGATTCTCATGGCAATGCCATCGGGAAATGTTGGTGTACCGGATAAAGTTTCGTTTCAGAGTGGTGGTGGTGGAGTTGCAGTGAGTGGTGGTGGTGGCGGCGAGATCCATCAGCACCATCCCCGCCCTTGGTTTCCTGATGAGCGTGATGGGTTTATCTCATGGTTGCGCGGCGAATTTGCTGCCTCGAATGCGATGATTGATGCGCTTTGCCATCATTTGCGTGCAGTAGGAGAGCCTGGGGAGTATGATATGGTTATTGGATGTATACAGCAACGGCGATGTAATTGGACACCGGTGCTTCATATGCAGCAGTACTTTTCAGTTGCAGAAGTGATGTATGCCCTTCAGCAGGTGACCTCAAGGAGGCAGCAGAGGTATATGGACCCTGTGAAAGTGGGGCCGAAGTTGTATAGAAGACCTGGGCCAGGGTTTAAGCAGCAGCAGGGCCATCGGGCTGAAGCCACAGTCAAGGAAGAGACAATCACTTGTGCAGAGTCATGTAATGGTGGGAACTCTTCAACTTTTTTAAGCTCTAGGAAGGTGGAGCAAGTAAGTAATACGTGTGATGAAAGTAAGGCATCAGGGGAGGATGAAAAATTGAGCGAAAAAGATTCAGGGTCAGCTGAGGACAATAAAGGTAATTTCTTTTTGTTCTCCTATCAATTCTTAATAGTGTGTGAAATTTATTTTGGGCTAGATTATAAGTTTAATCTATGGACTGTCTGATTCTGGACTTTGAATGTTTAGGACCTTTTAGACATTTTTTAAAAGTTTAATGATTTATAGGAAACAAGCTTTGGAGTTGCTGGGACCAAACTTCTTATTTTATCTTGGTTTGTTTAAATTGTACTTTCACATTTTTTCTAACATATATATATTTAATTTTTTTTATTCTGCTGCTTTCATGATACTAGTTATTTTGGGTTGTCAAGGATTGATATTTTCCTTTTTTAGTATAGTATGGCAGTATGACTTTGAGTATAATGCATGACCTCGTTAAAATAACGAAATGCAATTGTTTCCTCATCTTATTAGCATCTAATTATTCATGGAATAAATAGTATTACAGATTTGGTGTTAACTGTTTAAGGCATTCCGTGCAGTGCATTGATCAAGAAAATTAAACAGAAAGGGATTAATACGTTGATTGTATGATCGGTTTGTTTGTCTTTTGGGTTACACTATAAACTGTTTTCCATTTATAAGATTTTAATGAATTGATTTTATTGTATGAAATGCTTAATTTTTATATGGGTTATAACAACGAGTATCTTTTGGATGAAAATTAAATTTCAAACTAGGAGCCTAGGAGGGGTTGATAAGATTATCAAATTGGAAAGTTTAGCGGTTTTCTTGAACCCCCAAAAAAATCCTTGTTTCATTGCAATATCAACTTGATATGCTTGGAGGCTATAAGCTTCGGGAAGTCCTATCTAGGTAATGAAAATGACCATGTTTTCATTCACTTTTGATAGTAGTACTTCTTTATTTTTTTACCAGCATGTATAAACTAGAATGTGCATGTTTCTTGTCATTTCTATTTCACTTTTAGAGATTTGAATTACTTCATATGTAAATATTCATCAACGAAGAAGAAATTAAGACTATATCTCAATTTTGAAAAACTTGCTTGTTGGCTAGATACTCATGGGAAGGACCAAAGTAATAGCAGAACGAAGTCTGCAGAAAATCTAGAAGACAATGCAAGTAATAAAGACTCTCAAGTTGAACCTGATGATGGATGCTCTTCAAGCCATAGAGGTGAGTACTTCCTCTTTAATCATTGTTTCAATCTGGGAAAGTTAACATCATATTTAGTGGGTGTTTGCTCTTTAATCAATTCACTGTTGATATAGTTATAAATCACAATTGACTTTGTTGTAATTCAAAATTAATATTAATTTTGCAGCTTTATCCTACTTATTGTTGTAATGAAATTATGATTTTTTTACTAAAGAAAATGACTTCATTATAATTATATGAATGACCAACTTTTTCTCTAGATAAGGAGCTGCAGTCTGTTCAAAGCCAGAATGGAAAGCAGTATGCTGCCACAACCCCGAGAACCTTTGTTGCCAGTGAGATGTTTGATGGAAAGATGGTATAATTGTTTGGTTTTATCCTGAATTTGGTTCTTTGATTCTTTGTTTAGAAATTCTCTGAAGGAAGGAGTGTTTCATATTGGTAGACTGATTGACTTCCAACTTATTTTATTTTTCTTCAAATTCAGGTGAATGTGATGGATGGATTGAAATTATTTGAAGAATTATTGGATGATGCTGAGGTTTCAAAGCTTCTTTCGCTGGTTAATGATTTGAGGGCTTCCGGAAAGAGAGGGCAATTTCAAGGCAAGTTCTTGGTCTTTTTAACTCTGCTTGACAATATTCATATTTCATGACAAAAATTGTTTATTTAAGATTTTTTTAAAAATGCAATTAGTTTGATTTTGTGTGTGAAAGATTAATTCTGTTTGCTATATTACCTCTGGCTTCGAGATAGTGAGTTTAAGAATGGGAATGATCACTTGAACATTGTTCTTGGAAACATTTGAAGAATTAGGCATTATTTTGAGATTTTGAACGAACTGTTCTTCTTTCTAAATAAAAAATACTTTCCATTGAAAACTTGAAATTTAAAACAAAATATTTATAGTGCTCTTGTTAGAATTGAAAGTTTGGACTTTTTGAATGTTATTTATAAAAGATCTTAGGCAACTTATATGATTGGTGCATGTACATTAACCTATTTTTAAAGATAAGAAGTCAAGCACATTTGTTGTAAAGACAATAAAATAAATGGAGCGAATATGCTGATATTCAACTTGTACCCTGTCTTTTGATTGATTCAACAGGACTTGCAACGAAGAATATATTTGAAAATAGGAACCTTTACAAATATAACCATTCTAAACTTAGTTACACTTACTATAAGACCTATGGTCCGATGAGGTCTTCAACCTCCTTTGGAGACCATAGGTTGAAAGAAATTTTTAAATATTTTTTGATCAAGAAACTAACATGGATATTTTTGGAATTTGGTTCCTCTTTTTTCTTATATGTTATTAATATCTTTTAATTGTAACCTAACTCATAACTACATCGGTTGGGCATTTTTGTAGCCATTGGTGTGTGGGGGGGATATCTCATCTCCCATTCCTTTTGTAATTTTGTCACTGAAAGTTATGTTTCTTACAAACAATACAAAGCTTAGTTACAATTACGGTAATACCAATGCCCCTAACCACTCCCAATGCTCAAGTGTAATCTGTAAACTATTGTATGAAGTTTATAAAAAACACTCCAATCAACATAAACAGAACTCAAGCGTGATAATCGAGAGAGATGCACAGTATTTTGCTATTGCCGTCCTCTCCCAATTTGGATGCGTTTTTTTGATGATTTCTTTTATACCAGTATTCAATCCAAAGAACTTTTAGCCCTTTCAATGAAATTGTGTCCATGTTTGATGACATGTTGATCAAAATGGCATCATTTGCTAAAAAAATAATGTTTTTTTGACATCATCCTTGACTGATTTGTCTAAGACCCAAGGACAACCAAGTCACTGAAACAAGAAACCTGATATTTCCATCATTTAGAGCAGTGAAGAAATAGATGTACTTGGCCCTCCCCAACCTCCAAACAGAGATCGGCAGAAATTTGGACTTAGCCACCCCTTTGCAGTATTTGGAACTTCCTGACAAATAATCCACATGATGGGTTTTACCTTCTTAAGATCATCCATCTTCTAAATAAGCTTCAGCAAGCCTCTACTCAATAAAGAATCTGGTTTTGTGAGTTTCTGGATTTGATATTTCATTAAGAATATGTGCCATAGAAGTAAGTTTCATAGTTTCCTCTTTTCCTGGGCAATATTAGTTCCATTTACCTCTCGTTCTTGAACTCTTAAATCTCATCATCATCTTGGTAGTAATTCTTTTGAATAAGTGCTTTCCTCCATGCTTATTGGGTTCAATTTTGCCAACCCGTTTAGTTACCTTTCAAGTCTTGTTTTACTTGATTGATGGCTCTTTTTCTTGTTATCTCCTTTTGTGGGCTTCATTTTGGTATGCCCTTGTCATTTTTCATTTTTTCTCAATGAAAGTTTTGTTATTTATAAATATACACACACCCACACAGTAATTTTTTGGTTGAAACTTGGGAATCTTGAAAGTGGTAGCTGATTTCAGGGTTTTTTGGTCTAGAAAGATGTCATTTGTTCATTCCTAACCCATTGTTTTTTTGAAGTTTTGCGTATGTCTCTTTCTCAAGCTCATCCTTGCGTTTATTTTCCTTTATGTACGTCCACTTTCTCCTAAGCCAAATGCTATTTATTTGTTTGGGTAAAAACAAACAATTATTGTTATGATTTCTTTCACTCGTTGCAATAGGGTGAGAAATGTAGAAAAAGATTTCTTGTTTTTACAAAAATGTACCGGGGTTAAATTTTGAGTTTTCGTTTTTCGGTTGAAGTTTTTGCTCCTCCTAAAATACTCCCATTTGAACATCACTAGCATTGAAAATTTACGTTTCCTTTTTGTGAAGAAAGAGGAAGAAAGGGTCCATTCCATTCTTTTTCCTAATGTTATCATTGATTGGAAGCCCCAGTCATCATTGATTGGGCCACCTTACTCCAACCAAATAATTTTTTTTTTAATTTCTACTCATTGTTGCCTCCCAAAAAAGATTCTCAACTTATTGCAATTCTCTCCAACCAGGAATGATTAGTTCCTGAAAGTGGTTTTCCATCTATCTTCAGGAGACATCCCTACTAACTTTTAGAAACGAATATAGTCTATTAAGAAAATTTGATATTTCTTCATCAGTACCACTATCTTACTGTTAAAGGGAATTGGGGTTTCTTTGGTTTATTCCTATTTAATATTCCATGTACTTTTCCTTTATTAGTATTTTGGTCTCTATTTATTCACTAATTTAATAGATTATTAAGTATAGTTTGATTCTTTCAATATATTATATAAAATTATCATGGTAGCAGAGCTCTAGGGTTTTTCTTCTCATTGAATTCTAGCTTCCACAGCCCCATCCGTGCTTTGCCTCCATCAATCAGTCGTCAATGCAGGCGGATCCGTCGCCCATTAGGGTTTTTAGTATAGTAGTTGTTCTGCCGTATCTTAGACTCACGTGTAATTCTTGCCACTTTGCTCGTCTCCGGTTAGATCCATCACCTTCTGACAGGTCCATTTTACGCTATATGTGTAGAAATCCCTAATTTAATTTATTAACATCTCTTTTTTTCCTTTGGTCAATTTAACTTGCTCAAAGACCTAGAATTTTCTTTTAAACTTAAAAATTACAATGTTGGGAAAAAACTTGGTTAAATAAAAATTAAAACTAAAATATTTTATGAATTTTTTATTCCTCAAATATAATATGATAAAAAAATTATAATTTTTCATTAATTTTATTCAAGATTGAAATACTGTTATTTCAATTTGAAGTTAGCATATGATTAAAAAAAAACCATGATCTTTAAGTCCAAAGTAATGAGTCAAAACATAGCGAATATAGTTCTTAAGAATTTTTGGAATATGAGAGGACTTACTGTTTTTGGCACACTTGGAACGGTTGAAAATACCCACTTCTGATGAAAGTTGGCCCCCTGTTCTAACAGAAAGAGAAGAATCAGAGTCTGAAACGTTTTGTATCATTTTTTTGCAATAAATCTGCTGAGTTGTCCTCTGAAATGCTTGAGTTATAGCATTTGCAAGTTATCAGCTGCCTTTGACATTCCTTCTATGCCCTGTCATACCCATCTTGGAAGATTTGCAGCCTCTTGGACTGCTACATCTAGTTTTTGTTTGTTCTGGTTTTCTTTGTTCATCTCGAATTGTTATGTAGGGCATCTTGGGAGTTGTTGGTTTGTTTTTTCTTGCTTTGGTTTAGCTTGCTCTCTTGGTTCAGATGTTTTGGGTTGGTCCTTTTTGTTCCTTATAATCTTGTTGTGTTTTGACTCATTACTTTGGACTGTTATTTGAGTTTTAGTCTCACTTACTATATCAATGAAGAGGCTTGCTTCCATTTGGAAAAAAAAAAGGTTGAAGAATACATTTCTTCCATGTTTAGATAGTTTCTTTATTTATTTTGGCTCTTTTGATGAATATACACGTTACTTTCATATAAGAAATAGGAAATTATTATTATTATTATTATTATTATTATTATTATTATTATTATTATTATTATTATTATTATTATTATTATTATTATTATT